>LSSL01006949.1:0-24994 GCA_001953115.1 Smittium mucronatum | reverse complement strand
TTCTTTTTTTACCGGTTTAAGAGAAAAAATATGCTCGCTTTATCTTTGATAATCACTCTGCAGCATTTTTTAGATATGCGGTGAAATAAAAAATATAAACTAGCCTAATAAAAATTCTAATCCTATTCCATAATTTTCTGTAAGCAAGTAATATTATTTCCTATTAGATTAAATTTAAATCAAAGCTTCAATCTGTCTGGATGATTACAATTAATTTTTTATAACAAAATTTTAAAGTTAGTAATATTTTATACAAGTCAAATGTATCAATTTATTTCACTAATTTTGTAAATATTTTCAAATCTTGACTATTTTTGATATTCCCTCCTCATATAAAAACTAAAACCATTTCTTTTCTTGAAATTTGTATCATGCAAAATTTAAAAATTGAGATTTATTGGTAAAATATATTTATAAACTTTCTAATATTTTGTAAATATTTGAATACTTAGTACCATATTTTCTGACATTAATTCACTATATCCAATTTTTATATAAAAAATCATTTTTACACATGCTAAAAAATATTCAATTATTTAAAATTGAGGATATTATTTGCTAACAATGATTATTTAAAGCTCAGGATATACCGAAAAGCCTTCTTAATGTTGACAAAAATAGATTCTAACAATTTAGAATAATTATAGACGATTTTTTTCAGAATTAAATATTTTTTAACTTTGCTAAAAATTGTATTTTTTAAAAATAAAATGAAAATGATTTAAATCAATTTATGATTATTTTTTTTTGATTCGAGAAAATTTAAAATTGGCGAACTAAATACATTATTTTGTAGTATAAGTAGTACCACCCCAAAACCATTTTTTTATCTACCCTTATATGTTCGTCGATGATAATCCCACTAAAATATATACCAAATCTACATTTAATATAAATCTATCGCTCTTTTTAATAATCACACACCTCTTAAATCTGTATAAAAATAAAAAAAATGATGAAAAGAACAAAAAAATTCCAAAATTCATTAATCTTAAAGTTCAATTTTTCAAGACGCAGTGAAACCACATGCAGATTCCTCTAGGGCATAAAAAAAATAAAATAAAACTCAAATTTTAAAATAAATAAATGATTTAAAATAGCATATTTAACATAAAAAACCAATATATCTAGATATTAATTTAAATTTACTGTTCATCTTCAGAAATTTCATGTTTTTAATTTCGAATTAATTAAATTCTTTTGATCTGATTTGGTTGAGAATTTTTCCCCATTACAGATTCTATTTCTTTTTTTTTTTTGGCTTTTTTGTTCAATTGAATACTTTGTAATTCGTTTTACAACTCAATACTCAACTCTAAAATCTACAATTTAATGATTCTGGATATCCAGGCTACTTTCTACTTATCCTAATATTTTTCCTAACTCCATACTAAAAGACAAATGTGAATTGAATTTTTTTATTATCATTTTTTCCAGATTTAATCTTGGTGATCCACCATAATATATTTGAAACCTAAAATCAACAGCTTTCTAGTTGTATTCCAGGTTCATACTTGATATTTCAAACAAATTTCAAATAAGTTCTTAGATAGTATTTATGTCTCTTTTTAAAGTATATCTATCTAACTATCTCTAAACCATCCCAAAAATTATAAAAAAATTATTAAATCGTTTTATATTTTTAAAATATATAAACAAAAAAATACCAAAGTGCCCAATAACAACAATTTTGACGCGATACTCAATGAAATAGTTTAGAGAAAAGTTTTTATGGGGTTTTATAGTTTTTCTTCGTATTTCTTTAAATATACAATAAAAAAATCAAATGAACAAATGAACAAAAATGAGGGCCCCAATTAGTCCATATGTGCACTTTTTCAATGCGAGAGAAAAATCGAATTTTCAGAATATCCAACATGCAAACACATTGATATTTTACCTCATGGATAAGAATATCAAAACGAAGTCATCTTTTTTTTTTATTTCAAAGTTTCTTCGTTTCTAATATATGTAGTAGAAAATCTCAAGTTCAAAATTTCGGATTTTTTATAAAAGGATGCGCTATTTAAACTGAACCACCTCCTATCCGAAAATTATCCTTAAATTTCAATATAATTATACAACACTTTTCTTCAAGATGATTACAAAAGCTGATGTGAATTTTTTCTGCAGTTTTTTGATTTATTTTCGGTCGTTGTATGTATTAATTTCTGATTCACATTTTTTATACTGCCCACTGGATATAATGATACCGTTATATTTTATAATTTTGATATTCTTATGGCTCTTATAGCAGATTGGTAACATTTCAGTTTTTCTTATGGGATTTTTATATTTTTTTTGGTAAAATTTACAGAATGAACTTAGATCAAGTTCCAAATCTTGATTTTCTCAGATAGTTTCATTATGCATTTCATTTTTGGTGCTTTCAAGATAATAAATCGGGATTCTAACTGACAAAATTTTTCCATTCTTAATGAGCATACTTTATTGCTTATTCTTGAATTATCTAATAGATAATCATAAACCTTTCCTTTGAGATTTTTGGATTCCGAAGTTGATAATTTTTTTTGATAATTTTTTAAAGCTTTTGTATATTATCTATTCGAAAATTCAAAGCCTAAACTTTTTAAATAATTTCTTTTATACACCGAAGCAACTAAATATAGGGTATTGGATTTATTTTTACTAAATTTAGGAAAGCTACTATGTATATTTAATAATTTTTTTATAAATTTTATTTAGTTAAAGTCGTTTGAAAAACTCCTATAAACCGTCTTTTCTATTTTCAATCTGTTAAAAAAATAACTAATAAGGTTTTTTTATTTCTTTTCGATATAAATTCTGCTATTTGGTCAAGTTTTTTAATAATTTTACTTTTTTTGTTTTATAAATACTTCAAATCCAATTTCAATGGATTCACTTTTATAGATAATATTATTTAAAAAAATCCATTCTATATTATTGAAATTTGAAAATATATTGATATCGAGAAGAAAAAATAAAAATATAATAAATATGATTTTTGAGAAAGAAAAAATAGTTCCAACTTTTATCAAGTATTCCATAAAATAAAATAAAATTTCTAATTTTTTTTCATTCCATGAATCTATTTTTTCAAATATTTTTTCTCATCAATTGACGTAATCTTGATCTGAATATGTAAAAATTTAACTAAATACGGTAATCAAAAATATATATTTTTTAAATATCAAAAAATCAACCAATGCCATAGTTCTTATTACAAAATTAAAACTATACATAAAAGGGATTTTGAAATTATTGATATTAAAGTGTCTCGCTTTCCTTCGAATCTCCATATGTTATATTCTTAAAAATACAAGACTTTTTACTAGCAGGAGTTTCATGTTTAACTTTGTGGATTAGTTTGGATCATTAATAAAATTACTTTTATTGGTTGTGGACTTATTTTTATAAGTACGAGAGATAAATTATTAGGACCAATTATGAAAGAAAAAAAATTGAGAATATATTTGGTCTTTTTTTTAATAAAATTAGACATATAAAAAATTAAATCGCAATAAGGTCTATAGAAAGGATACAAAGTATTATTTAAATAGTTACAAGATAAAAGTTTTCTTGAATTAACACGATTTTCTTGAGAAAAAATTCAATTATCTTTTATAAAAGAAATTTAATAGAAAATAAGTTTCTAATGGATATATGGGACAAATCCAAAAATTTAGATCGCATATCAATAATGAAGAAAAACCATCCAAAGAAACGTACTTTGCGTCAGGGATTTTTCCAAACAGAATCAGAGTCCTCATCAGTTGAATTATTATTATTATTATTTTATACTTTGGTTTAAAAATAGGAGAGTTTGGAGAGTTAGGATTCGATACGACGGGTATATTTATAATTTTATAGATGCCACTGTGACTTGCGAAGACCTGCTTTCAGGATTGAATAGACATTATTATAGATTTATTACTGTTACACTTTTAAAAAATAAAAATTTCACTATTATCACTGATTTATATCATTTTATTGTTTTTGAAAGTACATTTAAAAAAATTTTAATTAAAAATTTTGGTATTAAAAAAGAAAATGGGGATGATTAAATTGGTTTTGGGGCCGATCTACCTCTTCCAAACGTCAATGCTAAATTTTAATTCTATATTTTTGATTTGTTTTTTTTTGCACTAAAATGGGTCTGATTTAAGTTGTGTTGATTTAATAATCATAATCAGTAAAATTTAAGAGAAAGTGATTTTCAAATGATCTATTTTCGGTGACAGAAAGTTTTCAAATGCGGAATAACTTGATATTAACCTGCTTTTGGTCTTTTTATAACCTTTTATCTTATAATTAGATCCATATCTTATATTATGTCTAATTAACACATTTTACAGAATTATGAGGAGAAAAATAAATAAATGCCAAAAATACAAGCGTGAAAATAAATCTGAATATAAATTTTCACATCTTATAAAACTCGGTTGGATACTGAATTATATATGGTGTTTTTAGATAAGCGTCTTTTTCTTTATAATTTATCAATTATTGAATTATTATTATTATCTTAGAAGCATATTTAATAGAATAAAGTGAGCTTAGAAAGTATAGAGCTCTGAAAATAAATTTGCATGTAATAATAGTTGTTTTAAAATTGAATGATTACTTAGTTTTGATAAACGACAAAAATTTAAATAATGCTAAAAAGTATCCCTTTAGTAACAATTTGATGATATTTTTGAAAAATTAAATTAATAATTTGATTAACTTTATTTTGAAATTAAGTTAGTAGCGTTTCTACTGGAATGGGAAAAAGTATAAAATATATTATTATGCTAATAGCGTGTTTTTAAAGATTTTATTGTAACTTCCATATCTAAATTAACTTTTGAAAACTAATTGTTATTTTTGTAATATAGTACAACCAGATTCAAAAGTTTCATTATATACATTAATTAATATTTATTTACGATCAGCATTTTGGGTAATTGTGTTTTAGGCAATATTTTTTCGGCTAAATGTAGCCGAAATTTTGCATAAAGTTTTACCTTAATTTATATTGGGTGAAATATCAGCATTGCCGAATTGAAAATTAATTTATATTTTTATACAGGTACCAAATATGGGGTACATAATAAAACAATTTTCCCTTTTCTTTTCTTATCTATTTATACTTGAACACATGAGTGATTGGTATATCGTGTTTTGAGAGTGAAGGGATCCACAACAGCGTATTGGTAAAGATTTCTGATCGACACATAATCATGCTTAAAATATTCAGGCAAAATGAAGGATTTTTTATCCCTAAAATTTTTTTCTTATTGAAACTTTCATTTTATTATACATTAATTTAAAATTTCAGGCAGAATGAAGAAGGTCTTATTAAGATAACGAGATTTTGGCTAAAATATCAAAATAAGATAGTCAGCTCCGAAAATTATATATAGTTACCAAATAGCAATGGTAAATTTACATTTTTTCTAGAAGATTAAATTCTCTGAAATTTTATTATAAAAAATAAAATTCATGTAAAACCATCCTGTTTAGCCCTTTCAGGGGTAAGATAACCTCCTAAAAAAACACTACTTTGCAAAGAATATTCTATTTTGAATCAAATCTAATTGTATTATTGTCTAATAGTTTATTAATAGTTTGGTGAAAGAAATTATAATATAATAATTTTCCGCTTCCATAATTTTGGCTAACCATCACAAAAAACTTTAACTTTAGCTTCGACTAAAAAATGTTTATATACCGTATAATTATGTTTTCTCTTGCCATTTTTTTTTACTAAAATATCATTCTTAATCAATAACCGTATTTTATTTTGAGTTAGAAAAAAATCATGAGTATAATAGGTGTTGTAAATTTGGGAAGAACCAAAATTTCTACCAAAACGATGACTGTTTCAAGTGTAACTAATTATTACCTTGAAGAATTAAAGCATTTGATTATTTTTAACGGACTCTAAAAAATAAAAAACTTCTCTAAAAAATTAGGATGTTTTCAAACCGAAATACAAAATATTTAATGATTTAATGATTTTTTTAAGATAATCAAAGAATAAAGATTATATAAAATGAATATGAAAAAAACTGAATTTGATATAAAAAATTTTATAATTTTTTCTGATTTTTCCATCTTATCGCAATAAAAATTTATGCTTTAAATGTAAGAAAAATTATAACTATTAAATTGTGATTGTTTAGAGACATTATTTTGATAAAAATTAAAACTTAATATCCTGTATATTTATAAATATAGTTATTAGTAAAAAAGTGTTTAAAAAGGTGTATTTTGATCAATTTTGATAAAAAATTATACATAGATATTTTAAATTATGTCAATTAAGATTTTTAAAAATGGTGAGGATTATTTTTGGGGGAAAAAATCACTATCGGCACAATTCGTTTAAAAAATTGATGTTTTTTACACTAAAAACACACGCTCTTTTATTCTATAAAACATTAAAATTAAATTACTTTTTTAAAATTTTTTGAATAAATGGGATAAATATGGGATAAAATTTATTTATGGGAGTTGTATAAAAATTTATTTTTTATCGGAGCATTATTTATTAAGCGTATCACAAAAATTTGATCAAAGATAAAACCACGGTTGTAATTCATATGATCATACAAGATATTCTATTTCTCCAAAATAATAAAATTGTGCAATTTGTCAAAAAATGCGTAAATTTGGAAATAATCTGATGAAAAAAATATTAAATTTTTAATAATTTTATTTTCAACTTAGACAGTTATGTGAAGACTATATGAATATCAAATATAATTTTTCTTCCAACAATATAATAATTTTCCGTGTATTTGGTGCTTAATTAGTTAACTTTTAAAAGTAAAATAAAAAAAACCCCTCATATATCTGAGTACCATTCTTCGTCGGTAATATTGTGGCGGCACAAAACGATCCAAAAGTCAGATATTGCAATAGAGGAACATCTTAAAATATGATCAATTTATCTTTTTAGTATTTATATCCATATATTCGATGGAAAAGCCCAAAGTTCAACAGTATGTTATGCCTCGGTATTTTATGGCTTTTTATAGGAAGATCTTGATGATCTATCCTACAGTTAGTTAATACCGTATTTTTATTAATTCCGATATAAATAGGCTCTAAATAGGATCTCGATGTTTTCAAAAAAACATTTCGCAGACAAAGTTCTTAATTATAGATTGATTGTAAACTCGTGTAATAATTACATTCTCGCCACATAATAATTATCTCAAACAGTGGTAAAGCAAAAGAATAATCTTTGAACAATTACACTTCAAGGATTGACTCTAGCGTATATTTTGACACTATACGCTTAGCCACCAGAAAAAACCTTTGAGCCAGATCATAAGATAAATTACTTAGAAAACCCCCTTTTCCTAATTCAGGAAAAGGAAAATCGTTTAATCTTTTCTTTCTTCCCCACTTTACATTATTACTAGTATTCTTACTAGTTACCTTTTTAATCTTTTTAAATGCATTATCATTCCCTTAAATAAAAACCTTATACCAAGGAAACTTAACCTAGCAGTATTAATCACCAGTCTTAAAAATTCAGTTTTACACCAAATTTAAGTTATATCGGATGTATTCTACCACTTCCTAGTTTATTTCCAATTCTCATAGTTATAAATTCAGTCAACAGCAGAGAAACATACTGTAGCTAGGATAATATAATTATTTATTTTTCATTTTTTTTAATATTTTTTAGCACGTTTTTTAAAAAGTTATTTTACAAAAAAAACTCCGTAATACAAAAATAAATAACATAAGAAAATCTTGAAATGGGTTCGATAGTAAAATTAAATATAAATATTAACGTATTTCTATACTTACAAAAATTTAAGAATATACATTTCAGAATCTCTGTTTGACGATAAAACGCGTATAAAAAGTTATATAATACACTTTTAAAGCTATATAAGAAATCTTTTTAAGGTTGATATAACATTAGCTGATGTTTAATCGAAATAAATATAGATGATGTTTTTGTTTTTTTACAAAAATTTGATAAAATTGAACTCATTTCAAACTTTTATTTCGAACTTGATTTGAAAATTGCACATGTTTTAATCACATATTCATGCAAAAAATAAAATAAAATCCCAAAATCCTAGCATCACTATAATATAGTTGAATCTTATATTTAAATTAACTGATTTAAATATATTTTTATGCTTCTCTTCTTAAAATCCTTAAGTGTATTATTTATTTATTTATTTTTTATTCTAATTTTGGAAACTTTTTTAATTGTTTAAAGATTTCTTTTAACGTTATCGGTGTTTTTATGGTAAAAAAAAATACACTTAAAAAGCCAAATCGAAAATCTCCAAATAATAATAACATATTATTCAAAAAAAAAAATATTTAAAAGTACCCATATTACCTTAATATTGATATTTCATAGGCTTCATTGAGTATATTTCGCCATAATTGCCACAATCTTATCATTTTTCAAAAGAAAAAGTAATATAATTGATCAAACGAAAAGTGAAAATTTAAATCTATCTTGAGATCTAATCAGTTAATTTCGTTTTATTTAAATCAGTATTTAGTTTATTTAGAAAATGTGCCGATTATATAATCCTTTGATAACACATTTTACCATTATTAAATACCTTAAACCAAAAATAAATACAGCTAATTTAATTAAAGCTTTTTTTATAGAAAAAAAATGATTGAAATTATATTCACAAAAGTAATTTCTAATAATTTTCGACCCCCCAATAAAAATTTATTGTAAAAATTGGATTTCGGTGGTTTTGATAGTAATTTTCTAAAATTTTCAAGTATAAAGATAAAAGCAGTAGATTTTTTCGTATTTATATTCGAATAAATTTATTACTACAATTCTTAATAGTCACTATTCATTAAAATCGCCATAAAATCCATCTCTGGCTATTTAAAAATTAAATATAAAACCAATCCTTATTCAATACCTCTGTCTTTAATAAAATTATATAATGATATAATCAATCGATTCATTTATGAATGTAAATCAATAAGAGCAAATTAAAACTAGAGCATAAAAAGCGCAAAAAGTTTTTTTGAGGTTATCTTATCGATAATACTTTTTTTTAAAAAAAAAATTCAAATAACTTAAGAGATTTACATTATAAATTGAAGGTCTAATTATGTTTTTATGCCGATTTTTAAATGCAGAGTCATATATTAAATTTGATTATATCGATATATAAACATAATATAGGCTAATAATCTGAACAATGATTAATAATAACATACTGGATGCAAATAAATTCTATTTTCGCTGTAAAGCTATCCGTTTTAAGATATTTCAGAGTCGAAATATTTCAATAAAAATTTTATGAAATCGACTATTTGATTCAATATTAAGAAATAAATTTTTATGATGTGTATTTTTTTTTCTAAGCTTTACTGAAATATCCTATAATATTGACTATTTTTTATAATAAAAAAAAACCAGGCATATTAACCATAAAAGTATAATATTATAACATCAAAATTCTATTCATTATCTAATAAACATGCTATTATATTATCGCTGGCTTAAAACTTTCTGCAGATTCAATAATATTTTAAATTTTATTGATTTCTTTTAAAAATCTATAGGAATATTCCGATTAACATCAAACCTAATAATAATAATAACGATAATAACGATAGAAATAGCAACTAATTGAATTAATTTTTGTAAAACATTTTTATTTTCTCTCATTCGAAGATCGATTTGACATATGTTGTAGGTCTATACTGTTCGCTTTTTATTCTTTCTAGAACCACATGAATCACATCCTTTTCTTTTTCATTTTATATGAAGGTGTTTATAATTTGAAATTCTTATGTAATATGAAGTGTATATATTTATATTTTTTATTTTCGCTGTCCTAAAAAATCTCAGTTGATTAATTTGGATAATTTATTGGCGCAAAATCCACCAAACACATCAAGCCTAAATTCTTTCATTTTAATTTTCATTATTATTTGATAATCTTTATGGATAATTTTCCATTATTTTGCCTTGTAAATTATGATAATTAATATTTATATCGATATATTCGAAAAAAAATCTGGTCACTATTTGTGGCTTTTTTTATCGATTTCGTAAAAATATTTCCTTTGATCCTTTTTATCAACTAAATATATATATATATTTATTTATTATAGTATAAAGTCGTCTGAGGTATTCTACATCTTTTTTTTTTATACTAAATTTTTTTCATTTGGTTACAACATGAATATTTGGATTGTAATAATTTGAAATTACATGAAACTGTTTTATATAAATTCACTTAGATATTAATATCAGGTCTTAAATCCAAACCAGTCCCATTCATAGCTTTCAAAGTTTAAAGTTTTCAAAAAAATTGGTATATTTTTTGCAGTAGTTTTAACCGTTTTGTATGCGTAAAAGTTATTATTTTTTTCAATTAAATAATGGGGGAGGAGCAATAGCAAAAAATCTATAGAAAAACATTTTATGCTTTTTCAATTTTAAATAGGATATTGAAAAAGATACATCTTTAAAATTTAAACCCTTAGCAGGATTATTATCAATTTTTGCCTATTAAATTTCGAAATTTCAACAATAATGTGATTGGTCGGAATGAATCCAAACTTTAAAACATCTCTTAATGGGATTTAAAGGCATTTATTGCTTTATCGAGCTTCTCTCTTCGAATTTAATCATATAATCATCAACACAATAATTTGATATGAATTATAAATTTTTCGAAAATTTTTTTTAATACACCTTATAAAATAACTAATTTTTTTCTATTTTTATTGAGGAAAAAAAATTTGAGAGTTGTTATCGTAGCCATCAAAAACATGTATATTCGATAAAATATATCTAAATATTTTCGAGATCATAAGATCCGAAATATAATAATCACAGAGTTTTGGATCTGTACTCCAATAATCCCTATTAGATGGTGATCTTTTAATCACCACTAAAATATTTATAACTAAAAATATTTTTAACTATTCTGTAAAAAAAAAAATTGTAATTTTTTTCAGCTAATTTTAAATTGGCGTAGTTATTAGAAAAATTTAAATTATTATCAAAAATTTCATCTGTAAGAAACAGATTAAAAATTTTATATTGTGAAATATCATAAAATTTAAAATAAATTTTGGTATAGTAGGATCACACTCAAACAGGGCTATATTTTCTTCAATATTTATAATTTTTCTCCAAGATACATCAGAGATATCTGGAATTTGACTATATTCCTGAGAACGTACACTATTCTGAGAAGCATTGAAAGTTTTTTTTTTGAATTAATCTTCAAGAAAATTATTAGATTTAGGAATAAATTTGTTTTTAGATTAAATTGATTGGAAAAAAAATTGATTTTTAATGTATGAAAATTGTGAATCATCATCAGATTGAAATAAAAAAAATTAATAAAAAAAAATTCCAAAAGATAATTCTCTGTAAATGAATTATTAATCTCAAATAATATGTATATAGTGATAAAAAAAAAAATTTAATTTAAAATTTATTAAAAAAGAAAAATTTCTGATAAAATTAAAAGAAAAGTTTCGCAGATAAACTGTTATTGATATTTTATAATCAATTAATAATAAAAATCTTGACTATAAACAAAGTGATATAAATGATTGTATGAATCATATTTTAAAAAATATGATAATTGATACGTATATAAAATAAAAATAAAATAACTAAAATATATTATAAAAGCTCCATAAAAGTTATATTTAAAATAAAAATACGATAATCTTCAAATATATATTTGTGCATAGAATAATTACAAATTCAGATATTAATATATATATATGGCAATTTTTTTCATTATTTAGTGATAGATAATATCGATTAACAGCAGATTTATTCTTTTAGAATGTTCAAAATTTCATTTTGTTTATTATATAATTGGTAAAAAGATCCAGTAAAAATCGGAAAAATTATTATTGAAATATGGTCTTATTTTGAACAGCAAGGACAAGATTTCTTGGATTTGGATGAAAAAGAATTAAAACAACAGTATACTATTTGGTAATAATTCAGCACTTAGAAATTATATTTTTTTATTAAAATATGTATAAATTTTGTACAGTGAGTATCAAATTTCACGAAATTTTTTATAAATAGTTATTATAGGTGTATCTATTGATTCAAGATCTAAAATTGTTATTAATTTTTTTTATTGTTATTTTTTAATTTAGATTAGTTTGTTCCAAATTACTTCAATAATGGCAAATTAATACAAATTTTATTGTTTATTTATTTGTGACTTATACTTGTTACTTTTTTTCATTATTGTTATATTTTTTGACTTTTTAAACATTCATTTTTCTATTTTTTATTAATTTTTACTGTCATTTAAGTTAATTATCGGTTTATTTACTCAATATTCCCAATTTTAAAACCATTTTATTTCTTTTTTTCAATTCATTCCAACAAATTTTGTCTATTCATTTTTCATTTATCAATATATAAATGTATCTATTGGTAATATAATCACTAAGTAAATCATTTTCTTAAATTACCTCTTTTATTCCTCCTATTTTATGGGATTTTCATATTACATAATATAGTATGTATCTTGAAATACATAACTTTATACTTAATTCAAATTAAATCTATTAATCACACTAAATTTTGATTAGGTATTAATTTCCACTTTTAGTTTTTTTATTTAAAAAAATTACAAATATATTTATGATTTTTTATGTATATTGGCTTATCTTCAATAATTTTTTTAAATGAAATTGATACTGAGCCATTTTTTGACTTGATGGACGCTTGTGGCTTTGGTATAGATTACCTATCGTTGTAATTTTTTCCCCGAAATGGTTAAAAAACCTAAATTCAGTTTTATTTTTTGGTAGTTTTTATTATTGGCTAAACAGAAATTCAGCAAATAACAATGTGAATTTAGGATAATTCACACAATCTTTTTGATTTCAGATGCTTATATTTTACTCTATTTTCGCTAAGATAAATTAATATTTATTACTATTTAAATTATTATGAAATTTCCAGTCAAATTTTTTTTTATTTATTGATTATAAATTAAAATCACTATCAATTAGATACTGTTAGCTGTAAAATTGATTTTGTGGTATAAATTTTATTACTTTATATATGAAGATAGAAAAAAAAAAATTCGAATTTTTTCATTTTTTCATTATATTACCAAATTAATTCGGGCCTTTGAAAGAAATAAATCTTTTATTTTTTCTTATCAAAATAACTAGTAAATAAAATGATTAACAATTTTAAAATTTTAAAATATTGCATAAAAAACCCAAAATATGACGTCTATCACTGAAATTTAATACTTATCGCTAAAATATGCTATTAATTTCATTTTTCACCACTAAAATTTGAGCTTCATCGCTAAATTTTTTTTTGATTTATTTATTGGTCGGAATTCCAAAAATCAATCAAACTGCTCCTTATTATGCGATATATAGATGGACATGATTTTTGACAGTAATATAGACTATCAATCCCAACGCAAGTTTTAATGAGGGAAAATAATAATTAAAACCCAATAAAACTCGAAATAAATCCATAAGTCTATATTCATTAAAATCAACCGTTAACTGTCATTTAAAAAAAGCTGAAATTAGGTTCATATTATATGTACCCAAATATACAATAAAATCGAATATTTTATGTACTAAATGTAATAATAAATATCATATTAGTCCAACCATCAAAAATATATAATCTTTTTTTACTCATATAATCGCACAAAAATTAATAACTAAATAATAATATTTGGTTTATTTTTATTAAAGATCATAGTGCAATTTAAACTGGCCAAGAATTTAACAGCTGGATATTTTAATATAATTTGGCATTCATTTCAAGCTTTTAGAGAATATTTAAATAGTTATTCCAGTTTTTTGTTGATTAATTAGGTATTTTTACTATGGATACTGATAAACTGAAATAATTTCTAACTTATTATAATAATCAACAGTATATAGAAAAGTGATGGTATTATTTTGAGCTAAAAAAAGCGAGATTTATAATACTCAAAAAACAGTTGAGTTTCTTTCAGAAAATTAACTCAATGATTAATAAAATAAAAATCGATCGATGTTTCCATTTTTTTATTAAATACACATTTCAGAGCTTTCGATAATACTTAAGTACAATTATCCTCATTATTTGATCTTTTTTTCTATATAAATGTTATTACATTCTTACAAGTACGCACAAAAGCTATTTGTATCAATGTATTCGCAATAAGAAAGGGAATTTGAAACTTTCCCTCTATAAATTTTCATTTCATTATTATTATTTTGATCGCTTACAAGATAAATTTAAACTCTAATTATATTTAAAATTTGTTTCTTCTATCATCGATATAAATTATACCCAAAATTCATCGCAATATAAGGGATAAGTTATTTATTTTCTTAAAAAGGAACAATTTCTATCAAGTTTTGGAATTTATACCAATAAATAAATCGAAAAAAAATTAGTAATTAAGCTCAAATTTTAGTCATAAAAAATGCAGTGAATGACAGATTTTAGTGATAAGTGTCGGATTTGTGTGATAGATGTCATATTTCGGGTTGGCTATACAATATTTTAGTGATGATAAAATTTTTACCAAAATAAAATCATGTTTTTCAAATTTTGAAAAAACAATATAATGATTTGATATATGTATATGCAATTTTAGAAATTAAGAAAATGGATTATTTTTTTTGTTTAAACTCATTTAACTGTAAATCAACATCATTTAAATATTGGCATCACTTTCAAATATATTTTCTATTTTCTATTTAACGGTTTTTATTCAAGTCGAATATAGTTTCATCGTGACTTACCTGTAGGTATATTTCAATTTGCTTCGAGAATATATTGCCTAATTTTTGATGAAAAATATTTTATTTTTAATTTCTTTTAGAAAATGTGTATATTACAACTAAATTCTTATTTTATTCTGGCCATCAAATTTCTAATAATGGTTTTTAATAAGTTGTTTAGTAGGCCAAATGGATTTTATGTCTTTATTCCTGACATCTAATTTCTCAGCTCCCCAAATGAATATACACATAACTAAACAATGATGAAATGATATTAATAACTCATTGGCTAATTTTTGTCCAGAAAATTAAAAAATATATAAAGGGCCAAATTATAATCACAAGTTTTTTGTTTTTTTGCACATGCGTTAATCGTTAAAACAATGGTATAATATATATATATATATTGTTTTAATATCTTATTCGATGAATACTTACATTTTCTGCTAAGAAATAAAATTTAGCCTCACATAAAATCTTATTATATTCAAAAATACATTATAAATTTCTTAATGTATAATTTTTTTTTAAAACTTCTCGATATTAGTTAAAAAAAACCTTCCATTAACTAATAATAAATTATTTATGAAAATTTTTCGATAACTTTATTTAAAATGTCAAGTAAACCATTAATTTACCCGCTCGCTAAAAGTAAAGTGTCTAAATAATAATATAAGGATCGTATAAGAAAGTGAATATATTTAATATTTGCTTTAAATATAAGAATTTATTAGTTAAAAGTAAATTAAGTCAAAGAAAATTGTTGTAAAAATATACTGAGGATAAATGATATATAAAATGGGCCTCTTTTTATAGTTTATTTAACGCTTGCTTTTGATAAATGATTTCAATTCATATTGTAGTTTTAGCAGTGTCCTAGCCACCAAATGTAACAGATATATTTCAATTGCAGATATTTTATATTAATCGTATCTTTTTTTCATTATATAAATGAAATTGAAATACTATTAATTGCCACTTTTTTATATACTAGTTCTCTTTATTAATTTTTATCGCTTTATATGGTTCTGTTTATGGACCACTGGTGTTATGATAATAAGAATTGTATCCTAGAGTTAAGCTGAATGTATTTTATAATGGAAACATATCTCATAATCTGTTAAATCTTCATAGAATAGAGAACTTTATGGGATTTATTATTAAAACGATACACTTCTTCATTAAAATTTTACTCTTTCCCGATTTGGTAAAATTGATATTTTTTAATGTTTGGTTTGCTGATTAATCATGAGCTACATTTAAAAATACTTCTCCTGTTATTAAAATACAACAAAATAATTGGATTAATATTTTTGAGATTCTTTTCAATACCAAACTCTTTTTATTTAAAACCATTGGTTAATAAAAATTTATACTATTTCCAAACCGATAAAGGTGAATAAAAATATTAACTTCAATATTTTTTCAAAATTTATACAATAAGAAAAAAATTTATGAAAAAAAAACTTTTTAAATAAAAATAGATTATTCCCTTATCATAGTGCAATATTTCCATATCAAGAAAGTGTAGATTTTTTTATATGAATGCTTCTGATCTATAATAGAATCTCACATATTTATCTGCTATATTGAGTTTTTAACGATTAAATGAAGATTTATCAAATAATTTTCACTGAAAAAAAAACTCTGGCATTAAAAATGATATAAAATTTAATCTCTTGTTTTTAGAATATAGAAATAATCAGAGTTAAAAAGAATTATAAGAAAATTGCTACATATTTTGAAAAGGTTTGCTAATAAAATTTTGAATTTTTATCTGGATTTCAGGTTTTTTAAAAGATTATCTGATATTTTGGAAATTTCCTGATTTTTTATTTTTTTTCTTGAGCTTTTACGCAAAAAATCTGTTTTATTTATTAAATTATGAAAAATAATTTTTATTTATGGAAAACATTATAAATAAATAAATACTTATTCAGCAGCGTTTTAAGGTGGCAAATTAGATTGAAAAAATTATTTTTCATGATTAAAAGAAGCTTATTGTTATTATAAAAAAAGAGTAAATTTTTATTTGCTGTTTTTTTTAAGCAAATTAAAAAAGCGATCAATGATCGGTGCTATTCACATTAAAAATTAGTTTGATATTAATTTATTTTTATCAGAAAATGTGTATTAATGCGACAAATTTACTCTGATTAAAATATAGTCTGTTACAAACAATTTTTTCACCCTTTGATGGATGGTTTAATAATATTTTGGGTGCATAAAACAACGAATGAATCGAATTTGTAGCGTTTATTATAGTTATATTCATAAAAATTTAAATTTAATGTAAAAAAAACATCACGCAAATATTTCTCGTGATTTCTTTACTTTTAGGGGTTTTGGAAAACAAACATATATGTAAATTTAATTTTTAAATTTAAGTTCAAGCTTTATTTATATAGATTTAGATGAAGGATCTATCAAATCCATTAAATTCCTTTGTTTCAATTAAAAAATAAAAGTCCTTCCATAAATATGAAATCATTTAAGATAATTATTTTAGATATACTAAAATTATGAATAAATTTGTGTAAATACTATATACGGAGTTATAACTTCTCTTTTTTAAATAATTAAACAATATATACGATAATAGAAGCTATAGCCATATCCCGAAATTTTTAATATTGCCTATCGTATACATTTATGATCAAATTTTTATTTATAAATCAAATTTATGTTTTATACAGCTAACATAAACAATTTTAAAAAACAGGTGTAATAAATATATAATAAATCTGATTCATTATTTTGAGAGAGTTAATACCTTTAAATTTTTTATTGGTCTTTGATCCCTAAAAAAAATAACTTTAGTTGTAAAAAATAATTTAAACGAAATTAAAATTCAAAAGCTGTTTTAATTTAATTTTATAAGTGAATTTACTGGAAATTCTTTCTTTTTATATATTTGTCAGATAGTTTACCACATCTCCTCCTATATTTTCTATTATAGAGTTTTTTTGGGGCTCTTATTCAGTTAATAAAAATCTGCCACCTGCCTCGTATTTTTGATAATAAAATATTTGATTACTTTTTTTTAAGCTTTTTTATTTTTAAAATAAGAAGTTCAATTCATTTCCTTGATACCATCATTTTTTATCAAAAAACTCAAACTTTTGAATTAAAACTCCAAAAAAATCCGTAGAATCGTATATATGTTAGTTAAAATAGTAAGAAAAAATAAAAAGTGTAAAATAAATGTAAAAGACACAATATCTGTGCTAAAAAAATAAAAGTATCGCTCATGGATAGGACCAAACTTATAAAAAAACCATCAAAGAAAATTATTTCTTTTTAATATAAAAGAAGTAATTTCCTTTCTAATCATCATGAAAAATAGATAATAAAACTCTATGAATAAAATGATAGGATATGGTTAATCTCTAGTGGATTATAAATAATCCATTACCACATATGAGCTAATAACAAAAGGTAAACCTGATATCTATTACCCATAATCTGTTTTAAAAATCAGTAATTAAAAAACTGATATTTTTTGTGGAATTATTTCTTCATTTTTTGTTCTATGTATATAGATTAGTTCTGAATTTAATATTTGCCAATAAATTTTATCTTTATCTTTTTTTGAAATTTAAATTACAGATTTGTCTATACATAGAAAAAGATCTTCATTGTTTAATAAAGACATCAGATTTTTCACATAAAAGCTCAGGTAAACAAATAAAAAATCAGAAATTTTTTAAAAAGTCATACAATAGCTTAAAAAACTTGAAATTTTTTTATAAAAATCAGCTGTTTGTTATTTATCCTTAGAGTTATATTGGTTTAATAAAGAATTATATGTCATTTAAAAAAATTCATGGAGTTACTATTTATCCTCAGTAACCAATAAATATAAATTATTATAATTAAACTATAAAAAAGTGGTCGATTAATATGAAAATTATTCTAAAATAAGTAAAATAAACATTCTTTAGTTATTAAGAAAAACTAGCAGAAAATTTTTTAATACATGTGCGACATCATATATATTAATAGATTACGAAAAATTCCCTAAAATCATTATAAACGCCAAATAACAAAAATATTATTTTTTTCGTTGTCTGTACCACTTATCAATAAAAAATGATTTTTTTTCATATATGATTTTATTTAACCTTTATAAAATATTTTAATTAAATATTGACGAGGTTATTACAAAACCATTTATAAAATTAGCTTAATTTTTAACTTAGGCCAGAAAGATTCAATAAGGTACGAATCTAAATAAAGATATGTGATACAAAATATAATATTCAAATTTAATGTATATATATTTTCAAGCGTTTTTTTATTTTGGATAGATGTTTAAATTGTTTTTTATCTAACATATATTGAGTTCCATAAATAAAATTTTTATTTAGGATGTATTTTTTTTATAAATTTTTGGAAATATAGGGTATTTTAAATTCATAAAACTGTACTAATAAGGATATCGCTTTTGATTCTTAAAAGCAATTTGCTAAATGTACTAAATTTAAAATTCTTAGCATGAAAAAATATTTGAAAATTTTCTTAAAATTTGATTCGAAATTAGGGTATCAATATAATATATTCTATCGAAACGCACTTTAAGGAATAGAGAATTTGTTTTTGGTCTTAAAAAAAGTGTTGAATTGAAAACTTTCATTTATTTTAAAACAGCTTCAATTTTCAAATGTGTCGAAATTTCCAATTAAATGCGTTTAAAATAAAATAAAAAATTCTCAATTTATAAATTTTTTTATAAATAAATTTTTTTATTATGACACTTTAAAAAGGTTTATATAAGTACATTATTATTTTAATATATAAAATGATAGCATAAAAAACGCTATTAAATCATTCAAAGGCTATAATTGATTGTAAGGTTATCATATCAATTTAAAAAAAAAACAATTATGTACAAAACATAGTAATACTTTATACATTGAGTAAAATTAATAAGAGAGAGTAAATATTATATTTTTTTCCTGCAAGTTGCGTGGAAATTTTAAAAATTTTATAAAAATATAACAAATCTAATTATTAAATCATAAATTTTTTTAAAAAATATACATAACTTTACTGACCGAAATAGATAAAAATACTATATTATATAAAAGATTTTTTACCTGGGATTATTCCGTAAAAAAAATTGAAAATACAACACAATGAGTCATTTCAGTTATTAAATAAAAAGAAAAATACATATAATTGATTAATTGCAAAAACCAGTTGCAAAAATAGACACATATTGGAATTTATATATATCGGGAGCCTAAATTTGGCTAATATACTTTATACAAATTTTCGAAAGAAAAAAATTAAATTCTGATAAATTGAAGTTTGGACCAAATCAATACCCTGGTATTAAAAAAGTCATTTGTAAATTATCAAAAATCTGAAAAAAATAATAATAAATTTCAACAGTTTTAAATTAAAGTGTTATTTTTTTCCCCAGACTTTAAAATATTAACAGAAAATATGGATTGATTGGATTTTGTGGGACGTGTCACCCAAAATAACTAAAAAAGGTCTACAATAACCATATATGCATACTTTAATTTATTAAAGCTACTAATGTAAGACTGAAAAATAAAATCACAGCTAAATTAAAGAAGAAATCATCATTTATAAATATATATATATATACAAAATTATATTGGAAATTATTGATTCATAACTTGAAATTGGGAATAAAAACACAATATTATTAGAATAATAAACCATTATTAATCAAGTTTGAGTTTATTTTTCTTAAAATTCGAACCGAAAAATGCTAAAAAATGATTTCACTACAGCAATACAATAAAATCCATATATTATACTTTTTAAAACTAGAGAAACTTTAAATCCCAAAATATCTACTAAAGACCATATTTTCAACCAAATCATTCTTCGAGTGGCTTTTCCTAAAAAATACTCGATTCTGCAGCCAAATTGACTATAAAAACGCGTTTTCCTAAAAAGATAGCTGACTTACCAACATATTTGATTAAGCAAACCACTTACCCACAAAAATACTTAATTGCGCAGTCAATTAGAATCAACAACTATTGTTGTTATGCTAGTTAATTTTTTTTCTAGTCATAATCAATTTTTCGGTACATAAAACCTTTTATACCGTCCATGTATTGATTTAAATACATATATAATCATAAAACTATTTGGATACATACTTTACTGCTCAGTTAACATAACACATACTCTCGATACCTAAAATTTTGAAACCTATTAAAATTAATATAAAAATCATTAAAACTTTAAATTTTTCAATTTTAAATTACAAGAATTATCTATTTATAGGGGTTTTCATAGAGATGCATTTTTTTTTCTAACTCCAATAGACCCTTTTTTACAAATAAAAATTCCAATATTTCATAAAAATGAATAGGAAACTTGCTATTTTGATTTAATATTGAAATTTAAAAATGCCTGAAATATTTTATATTAAATAAAAGTGTAGATTACCATTTTTAAAAGTAAAAATTTTATACTAAAAATTTCAATAAATTCCTAATCAGGAAAAAAATAATTTCTATTAAAAAATAAAACTGAGATTTAAAATAGTAAATTTCCCTACAGTGAATTCCATTATTCGATCTGTTTAATTAAATTTTACTTTTGTGCACATAATCGGCTAAAGGTCAAAATTCTTGAAATATATATCAATTATAATATAAATAATAGTTATAGTGAAAATAATCTGAATTGAAAAAATATATATCATAATAAATCTTTTTACTACACCACTTTCACTTTTTCCACAAATTTAACTAAAATATAAATTTAATAAGTGTTTAATTTACAAAACATCAAAAAAAGATGGGGTTATTTCCAAAAGTCTTTTTTTGAAAAATGAATTGCTGTTTTAATTTTTGTATAAACTTCAGAAAACCTCTTTAAACCAATCATTTTATTAAATTTTAATTAAAAACTCCATATTATTACTCTAAATAAATTGATGGTACTAAAAAATATCAAATATAGATTCGTAAAAAAATATTTATACTCAATATCATAATAAATCTAAACAATAATTGGCCAAAAAAAAATTCCCAAAGAAAAACAGAGCAAGCAAATAAAATACAACCAGGTTTTCTCTAATACGGGTACAATATCAAGCATATTTATTATCATTGCTTTCCGAAACAGAATCAGAAAAATTATAAAATAATTTTTTCGGATATGGAAATGATAATTTATTTGTAGTGGATTTTTTATATAATATAATTCAAGAAACTTTTATTAATTCAATTATTCCAACATTCATGTCTCAGAATTTTTATAGTTTACCCATTCATATTTCGTTATTTTAAAATAATTGATTTTTATGGTTTTGTATTGATTTTCATTCATAATAACCAATAAGTTTTATTTTAAAATATAGTTTTTATAATCTTAATACGTTTATTGAGAAAACTTTACAAAAATAAATGATTCGTCGGTAGGATGAATATTATTTATAATTAATTATTAATTATCCGATAATTCCTATTTAGAGGAAATTAAAGTTTAGAATGAGGTTAAGAAAAAAAAGATCAAAAAATTTAAACAAGGAAACCATATCGAACTTCATAATTAAATACGAGGATGGAAAATCTAGTGAAATTATCTAATCATATTTAGATTTTTAATATTCAATAGTTAGAGGGCTAAGGAAAAAATATGTATTAGACCAATAGGATACTTGTGAGTTTATTGAATTTACTGAAAGGCAAAAAAGCGGAAGAAAGAACAAATCAAATATTTTTTCATTATATTTTTACAAATTTTATGTGAGCTGTCGATAAAGTTGCTAGAGATCAAGACTGATTTAAAAAATAATGGATAATTTTTTTATATTCCATACATACGTAGAACAATTAAAGAGATGGGATAATCTCGAAAAAGTCGAATTATATTCCATACTAAAGGAAATTGTCAACTCCTAAGAGTGGAACATCTTTCCGAGATTTAGAGGATTAATAGCGTACTTTTCGAATTAAACTGTACTAAAATTTCACACAAAGTTGTACTGTTCTGGGCTTGGAGTAGTAGAGACAGTGCACAGTGATTCTAGAGGAGTACTATCTCGAAACAGGAGGAATCTTTTGTTTAGCACACTTGAGACATCGTCTAGTGCACAATTCCAACATTCGACAGTTAGGCGGATCTCAGCGTCTAATAGCTATTTTTAGGAAATCCATGTAGGTCAATTCCACGTTTAGGTAGGCGCCTGATTTTATTAATCCAATTGGAATTTGGCTCTGAATAGGATCACAATAGCTTAAATATGTTATTTTTCTTTGAAAAAGAGCTTAATTCTTGACTGAATTTAATCTCAATATACATCTAATTGAATCAATGTCAGAGGGGGGGGGGTCTTTCTGTTGGTAGGTTGAACCATTTTCCCGTAGGTACCCAGCCGGAAGAAGAACCCATTTTAGTTAGTATAATATTCTTTTTTATACCTTTTATTTGTTATACCTTTATGATCACCAAAATATTCACCAATCAATCCAAAATTTCTGCTCATCCAATCATTATTTCTTCACCATCACCAAAAAAACACTTTTCATCGCCAAATAAATGGAAAGAGTAATTATTATTAGTATAGACCCTTTTATTTATTTAATTCCAGAATATCCCCAATTATGCTTTAATAAAGGAAATTCTGGAATCAAAAATTATGGCCTTAGTTTAACGATAAACTTGATTTTTTACAAGCTCAAACTTGCTTTGAATTAGTGATAATGATCCTAGTAAGAAGAAATGAAACCATACACTATCAAAATTTAAAAAAATTGAAAAGTGATATCTTTTTCAATTTTTTCTCATAAAACCCCAAATAATTAATAAATATCCTTGCATACCCCTATAATAAATATATAAACACTTTGGAAAGTCATTTTGAAAACTGATCTAAATTTTGATAGACCTAAATTGATTTTAAACTGGGCGAATAAAGTATATTTAAAGATTTTTATACGATTTGGTTATCTAGTCCCATTAATACAATTCGAAGATTATTAAAAGGGTTTAATTATATAGAATAATTTGTCCAAATAAAGTTTTTATCAAATCTTGCAAATTTTATTAAAAATAATCTCGATCTGTGATAAAGAACGTTATAAAAGATATAGAGCATATGGATTTTTTTCGATTTTAGGTTATGAAAAGTGATTTTTTGGTGATGCGAAATATTGATAATTAGATATTTTGGTGATGAAGAAATAATGAGTGGATGAGTAGAAATTTTGGATTGATTGGTGGAGATTTTGGTGATGGAAAAGTTTTAAATTGTTCTTATCATATTTTTTAGGTACAGTTTTTAATGGGATTATCTTAGAATAAAATTCCGTGATACAAAAAAAAAGCAATTTTTTTGGCGAAAAATCGCCTACTTTCTGATTCGGCTCTTTCAGGGCTGAATGTACAAAAATGGCTTCAAAGTAAGGTCTGTAAAATTCAATAGTGCCAATAAATCAAATCCTTACGGTATTAAAAGCAAATATAATTGCATCTTTAAAATGCATTTATAATGAAGTATTCCAAATAAAAAAAGTGATGACCAGTTAAAAGCTGATGCAGAAAAGGAATTATAAAAAAATAAACACATTAATTAATTAAATGCTGACAATCGCATTGGTAAATTTCAATTGTTAAAATGGCAAATTAACTTTGCTGAAAAATAATTATATGGTTTAAATGTAAAAAAATGCACTCATTGTCCAGAAAATGACATTATTAATTTCGTTTATTTATTTAGAGTTGATTATTTTTGGCTAATAAAACACATAAATAATCAAAATTTATAGTGTAAATGTAAAAAAGTGCGCTTATTGTTCAGAAAGTGTCTTTTTTTTATTTATTTATTTAAGTCGATTATTTTTGACTAATAATACACTACAATAATCAAGGTTTATAGTGTAAATTCTAAAAAAGACCATATTGTATGGAAAGTATCGTTTTTATCTACATTTATTTGATTTCGGTAAAGTGAATCTTATGTAATTGGCCTATAACAACCTATCATGTTATATAATATTCCTTGCGCATTTCAAAAAAAACAAAGTAAAAATTTGGCCCCTGAAAGGGTTAAGAGTTTTTTATTTTGTTTTTAGTAAAAATATTGGTTATTAATAAGCTTCTTTTTATTTGATTAAAATCAAATTGTAGCAAATAATAATTCTGATAAATCTAAATTAGGCAAGTTTCCCTCAATTTTGAAAACTATACATAGTTATTAAGCCAATAGTATACAAAATAAAAATCACCCTATATGACTTACAAGAAAAAAGCGTCAGATTTT
>LSSL01006947.1:0-12144 GCA_001953115.1 Smittium mucronatum | reverse complement strand
CATTTGAATAGACACTTTTTTTCATTTCAATAGATCCTTTTTCCCATTCCAACAGACACTTTTTTTCATTCCAATAGAACCTTTTTTTAGATTTGCGGGGTTATTTTTTTGATTAAAATAAAAAAAACTTTATCATTGGACATAATAATTATTTATACCAATCAAAAAGAAAAAGCTTTCAATACCTAAGAACAATATAATTTTAACCAATAATGACATATATTAATGCCTATAAGTTAAAGTATATTATTGGTTATAAGAATGATCCCACAGGTCCAGAAAAAAAGGTCTATTGGAATGAAAAAAAGGGTCTATTAAAATGAAAAAAAAGGTCTATTGGAATGAAAAAAAGTGTCTGTTGGAATGAAAAAAAGTTTCTATTGGAATGGGAAAAATGGTCTATTGAAATGAAAAAAAGTGTCTATTCAAATGAAAAAAAGTGTCTATTGGAATGAAAAACCCTGTAATTGGATATATATATACATAATATATATCTAATATATGCTAAATGTTGTTCTGAATAATTTTTTTCCTCGAAAATCTATAAAAATTTCTAAATATATTGATATATAATTTTAAATACTTGATTTTTTTTTACAGAAATATCAATTTAAACGAACAAATTTTTTAAATAGGTTGATTGCAACATATTAAAAAAATGATTTAAATGCACTATCCATATATTTTTTATAATAATACAACTGATAATTAATTTTTTTTTAGATTTGAAATATGAAATTCTATAATACCAATCTATAGGCCAATATTTTATTGTAAATGATTAAAAAAAGATATTTAAGTGAATTTAAAATACCACTAATATTTATTGGGGACTAGTACTATTTTCCAAAAAAATTTTAGATAAATAAAAAAATGTTATAAAAATTTTCTCCATAACCCAATGTTCATCAAAATATATTTAGTGTATTTTTATTTTCAGGTTTTTTTTAGTTTTTTCAATCTAATTAATTAAATAATCTTCTTATTATTGATAAACTTTGTAATTTTAATCGTAAGTTTGTTTTATTCCAAAAAAATTTGAAATTTTATAAGGATATACCTTTAAATCGTTTCATCCAAACCAAATCAAAGGGTAAAAAAATTCTACTTATTATTGAAATTTATTTACTTTTTATTTAAAAATTTTTGCATATTTTATATAAATAATCTAATTTTTCGAAACAAGATCAATAATGAACATTCATAAAGGAACATTCATATAAATTATAATTTGTGCTAACTTGTTTTAAAAACATTAAATTTACTGAAATTTAATTTGAATTAGCTGAATAAAACCAAATGTTTAATGAAAAGGAATTATATACAAATGTATTTTTTAGAAATTGAATATTTAATTATTCGTTTTTTTTTATATATGTTTATTATAATAAGATTTTCATATTTTCTTCATGGGCTTATCACCTTCTTAATACAGTTAAAGTAATTTTAATTTAATTAGCATTCCTATTTATAGAAAATAAAACAAGTATATGTACTAATATATTTACTATTCTCAGATTAATAAAAGATTTTCATAAAATTTAGCATTTTTTTGTAAATTTTTGAAATTTATTCTGTATTTTTTATTAGAGGTCAAGATTTTTACATATTTTTTTTATAAAAAACAAAGCTGTTATAAAAATAATAACTTAAAATTGTTGTAATTTTCATTATATCGGTCTTTAATAATGGGGGTTTGAAAATAATTTCTTAATATAGATTTTTTTAAAAAATATGATTTCTTATATCATTGAAACAATCGTTATTTTGACAAAAAAAAAATAGAAAAAAAAAAAGTAATTTAAAACAATAAAATGTTAATTTTTTTGAAATTTCACTGTTAGAATAACTTTAGTTCTTTAAATATATATAAATATCGTCTTTTTTTATTATTTTATAGCAGTAATTTTTGTTAATGTTATATATAACATTTTTACCAAAGTTTTATTTATATGTATAATAATGATAGGAAAATTGGATTTTAAAAGAAATGTATTTTCAAGAAAAAAAAAACACGATGAAAATATGATATGTTTATTAATACAAAAATGATTTTATTAAATAATTTTTACAGTTATTTGTTTTAATATTTATTAAAGATTATTAAAAGTTAGTTCCTTTTTAAGGAGCTGAAATAAAATCAACATCATTCTTCTAAAGTTTTTTTCTAAAATATATAAGATATGAAAGGGTATAAAATGAATGGAACTGTTAAATAAGTTTTAAAAACACTTTTTAATTTATAATGAACAGTTTTTATGTCAAATTAAATATACATTATTTATTATAATAAAATATTAAACACTTGAAAAATAACCGGAAAATGTATCTTATATTTATTTTGGGCAATATCTTGGGATCTGTTAGTGAAGCAGCAAAAAATGTAATTTCTTAAAATTTTATTGTGATTTATTATTTTATTTTTTTTAAACAGAATTTTTAAGTTATATTAGAGCTTATTTCTATTAACTTAGCGTATTTTAATCCATAAATTCATATATAATCTAACTTATTTTTGTACAAATTTCCTTCAATCGGTTCTTCAAACTTTGCAAATTCAATTGATCCTTATGAAAATTATGTAATTTAAAATATTTTCTACAATTTGTATGAGAAGGGTATGTGAAGGTTTATATTATATTTAAAAAATTGAATTGCTTTTGATTTACTATAATGAAATCAATGTGTTATATAAATATCATATATTCTAAATATAGAAGGAAATTTGTTGAAATATAAATACAATAATATATCAAAGTATTAATATCAGATAAAAAAATATAAAATATGTTAAATGATTTACTGCAAATTTCCATTTCGTTCAGATTATTAATAGTACTTTTTTTTAGAGCTTGAGTTTTTCTTTTTTTTCTTTTTTGAAAAAATTCAATATATGATTTATAGGCATTTTCATGATCTGACTTTTTTTTTTCATGTATTAGTTTGGCATATTTAATCAAGTAATTTTTATTTAAATTAAAATATATAATTAGTTTTTTTTTATTTAAAATTTAATGAATAATTCTTAATCGTAAGCAGAAGTTTCAAAATTAACTTAATATAATAAAATATATGTATAAAAGCAAAAGAAAAAAAATGCGGTGTATTGATTTTATAATTTTAGATTTTTTTATTGCATAAATATGTCTTTTTTAAAATAAAGATAAGATTTTATTATTAAAAAAGAATAATTATAGAAGATAAAATCATTTATCTACCAATAAAATAAAACTATTTTTTATTTTTTTAATTTAATTCTTACATCCAAATCAGTTTATAAATAGTAAAATCAATTTTTTTTTTGAAAAATAGAAAAGATGATAATTATTTTTTTAGCTTTTTTAACATAATACTAAATGCTGTTTTAATCAAACGACTAAAAAAAATTTTAACAATTTTTATACAAGAATGAATAGTGTTATGGGTAAAAAATTATAATAAAACTCTTATAAACACTCATTTTTAATCATATTTGAAATCCAAACTTTATATGTATTATAATATATGTTATTCAGCCTAAAAGCACAGAAAATTAATTAATATGATTATATTAGGCAAAACCATCTTTTAATGATAAAAATATAAAATTTGAAAGTAATATATATCACATTTAAACTTTTTATAATTTTAATAAATCATTAAAGCTAGTAAAATTAGCATCTACTTATGAAGTTTTTTTGTAATCTTTAAGTCCCTGATGGCAAATCTAATAGACACTAATTGATATGACTTGCTCTTACTATCTATATCCTAAATACTTGAGTTAACCGATAAGGGATTTAATTAATACAAGCTAATATAATAGGATATCCTTATATTTTATGAAGTTTTATTAAGATCTGAATAAAGCTAACTACACTCGAGCCAGAGTGATCAAAAAGAAAAAAGAAATCGTTTTCATTATTGGAAAACGGCCTTTTTTTATATACCATTTGTTAATATTGATTTAAAACTCCATTAACATTGAAAAGTATTATCATTAAGATGAAATCAATCAATTATTAATTATGTATTAATTTCATATTAATGTCAAGACTCTACCTGTTTTAATTTCATTGTAAATTGATTAAGTTAAACCCTCATCAAAAAATGCTAGATTAAAAATGTTCAATCACCTTAATTTTACGTAGTTTTTTGATTATATTATATCCAGTCTCAGAAATATTGACATAAAACTGGATATTTTTTTATTAATGTTATCAGATTATGATCAAATTTTGTTTTATTCAAGTTTTGCTAAAAGAATATAAAAAAAAGAGATTTTTTATAACAAAATTGAATTCATCTACAAATTAATTTTAAATAAATTATCATATTGTTATTGAAAAAAATGAGCTCATATTGACGGGAAATAGTAAGGATCAAATTTCTCTATTGATAAACAGAGTTAGGTTTTAAAACCCATCTATAATATACAACCAATCAATCAATCAAATTTTCATTTTATTTATCGCAAAAAATATCATTTAATAAGTGATTAGAATGCATGGAAGAGAAAATCTCTATAATATAGGCAGTAATTTATTCTTATATTTAATATATAAACAGATTCTACAATTTTTAAGATTTATTAATAGCTTTAGTATACGTTTTAAATAATCACAGGATTATTTTATACTAGTTTGAAGTTTTTTTCCTTCTGTTTTAAAAATAATTCCTCAATGAAGAGTTGATATATTTTATAAATTTAAGGCCAAAAAATTTGTGCTATTGGAATCAAATGACTAAAAAAGTACTAAAACATTTGATAATAACAAAAATTATAAACCAATATTGAAAAAAATAGTTCTCTATTGCTTTTTACACATAAATTTTAAGAAATCTAAAATTTAATTCGTTACCAAAGTTTTACAAAATTATTGCCGCAATTAAATTTCTGAATTTTTTTTTCAATTAGTAAATCTAAATGATAAAATATGATTTTTATATACACTTGTTTTCTTTTATGAAAATGCGTATCAATACAGGTTTTAGCCACAACGTTTGATATTACATCCGATTTTCAAGCTTTTTTGGGAATTCATTTTATAACTAGTGTGCATATACCAGTTTTTAGAAGAAAAATTCAAAAGGAGGAAAGAAATTCATCAAGAATGAGTGTAAACAGGTAATTTAATCTCAATAAATAAAAACACTTTATATATTAAAAAAGTTCTTAACTAAGAAAAATAAAATCTCCTTGAGAGCTTTTTATATATAGTGACTATATGAAGATTTTTTTAATTTATCCCATTCCAGGAGTATGGTATTATAATTTGTTTTGATCTAGAACAAAGTTATCAATTAAAAGAAATATATAAATATATGAGGTTGTCTACGCTTTGACCAATATTTTAATAACATGAACACCTTGATTTATATGCAGTTTTTGGTTTTGTTATTTATTTTTAGTTTAATCGATTCTAACATTACCCAAATTTATGCAAAAAGAATGATCAACTACACGGAAATGAGAGATAAAAACGAATATTTACAAGACGATGAATGCTTCAATGAAAATGACTTTTACCAAGTTAAGAAACAAGTAAAGTATTTGTGTAATGGGGACCAATGTAACATAAGCTTTAATAAGTCATCGAATAATCCGGAAAACATTACTTCCGAAATTTACGTGAGCTGTAGAAAATTTAGAGGGGCATCTGAGACCAGAAGTGCCATTATCAAGATTTTCAGTTTAATCTACAATTACAAATCATCGTATTGCACCAGAGGATATAGTGGAGGTGGGGATTGCACCACACATTTTAACTGCGAAAAGAAAAGAATAGGCTCAAGATATCACTCCTCACAAATTAGAAAGGAAATAAACAACGGAGGATCTAACTGTAGAGTTTTAATAATTTTATAACATAGGAATGATAATTTATTCAGAAATTTTAAATTAAAGTATAACAATTTTTTAAAAAAGTATGAAGGTTTATACTTAATACCACGACCCCTGGCCAGATTTCTTTCAAATAATATGTATCACGTGTGTATTTAATTGAATTGAATTCAAAAAATAAATCATATAGGGGTATGATTCAAGATATCAAAACGGAAAGTAGTAGATAAGGGAGAAAATATGTTATACTGTAAAAATGATTATACCTTATACCCTGTATTTTTCTCTCAAATTACCTAGAATTTAATCAAATGACGGAATTTATACAGTGAATATAATAAAAGGTTACCTTGAATATATGAATATCCTTATCAGTGTTTTAATAAAATAAAAATAGTAAATATGGCTAATATTCGAATTAAATTTATAGCCTCAAGACTACATCTAGATCGATGAAATATAAAAGATCTATAGTTACAAGGGTGGAAATTTCTTTTAGTTATATATCCCCATAGGATTAAAAAATAACCGCTGGGAATTTTTTTATCCCTTTTAAAAAACCAATAATTTTCGCTAAGGTTTGATTTTTATCTTGGTATGATTTTTTTTTGAAATGCAGACTAATTTTGAATATTTTTATTTCATTAGCTGATTTGTATAAGGATTTGGTTTAAAGACAGAGACCTTGTTATTAAATAAAAATACATGATCCAGACTTGATTTTTATTTGAAAAGCGTTTCAAATATATTATTAACATATCAATATTATTCTTTACCTCTATTAAAATATGTGGCGCTTTTTATTGCATTAGTTAAAGGCATTGGGAGACCCTAAATTCGTTTTTTATAAGATAAAATTGTTTTAATCCGTTTTGACTATTGTAAATTCCTAACATTTATGAGACAGGAAAATTATTACTTTGAAGTCTAGAAATATGAAAATTCTAAGCTTTTCAATCAGTGATTACAATAAATGGTTACGACAAATGATCCTTATTGGATGCAAATAGTCGCATTTTTAATAAGAATCGTTAAGCTCAAAGAAATGGCAATTATTTTTATTTAATTTTTTTTCGACCGAAATTCATAGAAAACTGCTAGAGAAGAATTTGGTCTCTTAAAGAGTTAATTTTTTCAGGGTTTAGATTTGTAAAGATTTCGGAATTTCTATAAACTGAATACTTTTAATTGATTATCTTTAATAATTACCAATGAATATATAAAATATGGTAAATGCAAATAGCATACTATTTGGTAAATACGTGTTATTTTTGCCCCTTCAACCCTGAAGGGGTCAAAAAATTCTTGTTTAGTTGTTATGCATTAATATGTCATATTAATTGGTATAGCCTTTCAACATTTTTTTTGATCTAACCAATATATAGGTTACTATTTTTTCTTGTAATACAATAGGAAAAATGCTATTTGCCTCCTATTAGATATTATGTTTTGAGCCTTCCAATGGCAGAGTAATTTTTATTTTGGTCAAAAAAATTTTCATTGCTGAACTGAAAAAAAAAGAGGTATGTTGAAGTTTTGATTTAAGATACTAAGAGCCGACGCACTAATCTTTAAAGCGACGATAATTTATTTTTTTCAAGATATATAGATAGTGATGGATAAAAATAAAGTTTCGATTACAAGATCCGTTGGTCTAGTAAATTACAATGCTATCACTTACTCTTCAAATTTCCCCTTGAGACTCGGGAAAATTATAGACACTTCAAGCTTAGAAGATACTCAAAATAAATCCGATTCAGACGAAAAAACTTCTGATTCAGAAAAAATCGAGAGTGATAAATCTGAATCCGGTATTTCGATAGAGAAAAACAGCAGTTCTTCAGTACAAGCCTCTAATTCCAAATCCGATCTTTCTTTATTCAATTTTGAAGAAGTTTATCTATTAACCGTCCAGGGTCGAGGTGCTAAGGTTATCGACAAGAGCAGCCAAAAAGTTTTAATAGAGTGGAACGTTCCGGGGAAACCAGAATTTTCCTCTGAAATCAAATACATTAAAATTTCTGACTCGGAAAGAATTTCAAATCCTTCAAGCTATCCTCAATCTATCAATGGTTATGTGTATGCAGCTTTAGAGAAATCATTAGAGCTTCCCAAAGGCGCTGAAGGAAAGACTATATGGAGGTGGTCTGATATTAAAGATTCTAACCAGAATCTTGAGGGGTTGATAAGAATTCCCAAATCTGTATTCAAAAAAAAGAATTCTAGAATCTATCTCATTGAGCCCATCTTTACAGACTTGGGATTAGTGCTGATTGTGATTTTCAGAGATTCTTCAATTTCTGTTTTGAGTCATGATCTTCAGAAAGTTTTATTTAGCACACCTGAATATCAATATTTATCTGGCAAGAGTTCCGAGTTTAATGTGATATCATGTAATTTCAGTTATAATTTCAAAAATCCTTCCCCTGATCCCAATTATTCAAATCCCGATGAATCACTAAGACTTCTTTTAGCTATAGAATCCTTAGATAAGAAAAAATCAGTTAATAGTCATTTGTTAGATTTGTCTTTTGATACTTCCAATTGCAATTTCCAACTTCAGAATATCTATAATTTCTCAGATATCATCGATTCTAACCCTAAATCCGTCCAGATTGACTCTGAATGTCGCTATGTCAGATTATTTGACTCTTCCGGGGATTTTTTGGAAGCTAGCTTGATTCCGTCAAAAAATACAGCACAATCCTCTTCTGAATTCGGTAAAATGGCAGTTAAAAAAAGATTAATATTGAATGGATACCTTGGATTTAATAGAAAGGAATCGCCGAAAAATCTCAAATCTCCTTTACACGAAATTTTGCAAAAATCCACTTTTGATAACGGTCAACCTACCTACTTTTTAGACTTGCAAAAGAACATAGTGGCTGCTATTGGTCTCAGATTTGATGCCAAGAATAAAATATCTCACAATATAACCTTATGGGATATGGAGCATGGGAATGTTTTGAACGAGTTAAGAATTCCCGACATAAACATATATAATTTGTTATTATCTAGCACGGAAAACAGTGGAATTAAAATATATTACCATGCTAAAATAATGAACTCAACCGAGGAAATGAAAAACTATTCGCTCAACGAATCTAGTACTAAAGTCGTGGGTATCGTTGGTTCTTTAGGAGTTGTCAATAATGCCGGGTATACTACCTGGACATCTACTACGTTTTTAGTCAACTTCGAACTCCCTACATTTAACCTTGCTCTTTCGATAGAGTTGGGCAAAAATAAAGAAAGTAAAATAGACAGTTCCTTGTTTTTTACTGAGGATTCCAAAAAATCTTCTCAGGAAATATCTACCTGTGAATCAGGAAATGAATTTTTAAAAAAATATTCTAAAGTGATTTCCACTGCTGGGTTGGTGGTTTCCGAAAATGTCAAGAGTCAAATATCCGAACAACTAGCCTTGGATTCTCTATTCAATTACACCAAAAATGGGTCGGGAGAATCCATCTTAGCTTCTAAATTTGTAGATTATCTAGACTCTGGAAACCCTTCACCATTTTTTGTCACATCCTCAGTAAAAATCATTATGGACTCACTTTCAAAAGGAAATTTTGCTTTAAAGTATTTGGAGCTTTTATTATCCAAGGGTTTAGTTTCTTATTATTTGGTTAAGAATAAAAACCCACTAATCAAGGAACTTACCAAGTATATGATTAAAGATGGTAATATTAACTTCCCAGTTTTTTCCACAATACTGTTTGCCTTAGACAATATTGATGACATTTATGAAGAAGATATTACTGAATTGATTTCAATTATCGCTTCAAGAATCATAGATAAAAATACAGCCGTTAAATATCTCAAGGGAATAGAGAGAGTCAATTACTATTACAATTTTGACAGAACGATTGGTACAAAAAAATCCGAAAACAGGTTTAAAAAATATCCAACTATCTCACTGAACAATAAAGACGCTGCAACTTTTGATCTATTCTTCAAATTGATGTCGTGTTCAGTTATGGTTCCTCTGAAGGATAATAATTTGCGTTTTTGCTTGTCAAAGTTAGATCCATTTGTTACAGTTTTCTCTATTTGGACTCTAGAATTAATAATCTATGATTCGATTAAAATGAGGATTCCTTGCACTGAGTTGAATAATGATTTGGGGAGATACTTATCATATCTACAAGACTCCAAACTTCCTGGGATATCGATTGATATTGCTGAGCTTCCTATTGATTTGGACATGGGTAGATCCATCGAGATTCACAAGAGACAAAATTTAAAAATTCAATCAAGTGTTTTGTGGTTGAATATGTTCATTGATAGTCATATGAACTTTTTGATAACAGACGAAAATTATTCTTCTAAGACATTGTTGAAATTCATCGAAAGGACCATAAAATTCAATGAATATTCCACATCTTTTTTGATGAAAGACATCCTTCCTGTCCTGGTCCCATTCCATGAGGCAGATCAAATATCTCAAAATAAACTTGATGGCGTAGAAGAGTCTAATGATCGAAGTAGACCCACCGATGCTAGCAATAATCCATTCAGAAGTGTCTATAATCACAACGGCTATTTAATTGAAACATTGCATTGGTAATAATTTCCATGGAATTTAGGAATAGTACTTAGAGAAAAGATTATTCCTTCTATTTCATTATAAATCTCTTTATAACTATTATTTTATATATCATACTCAAAAGATAATAAATATTTTTTTTATTTCATTTATTATTTTTTCACTAACTTGATTTTTGTTAGATGAGTTTTAATGATTGGCGAATTTATTTTCTTTATTATATTACAAGTGGAATAATAAGGTCACTGGGAAAATCAACGTATAATAAGAAATATAAAGACTTGAACTAAGGATTTGTATAAAGGTTGTTTTGGATATGGAATTCTATAAAAAAAAATGATTGTGGCAAGGATAAAATCACGCAGACAGACTGGATGAAAGTGAATGAGATCTAATAAAAAAATTAATACAAGGTGAGCTACAAAAAATGGCAAATGTACATGATCTATTCGATGATAATCAGGGGTATATCGGACTTGCTCAATGTGAGGCGTGCATCATAGTAGTCTGAAGAGTTGGATCAAGCAGAAAAGAGTATATTAGAACAAAGCGGATACCCTAAAGCCTATAAATGCAACAATTCCGACTACAGTAAAGGACGCAGCAAAAGTGGAATAATGGTCAACGTATTCCTTGAAATCAGTTTGATTATCATTGAGGTGATATTTCTGATCAGAATTATTTTGATTAGAGTTGTCTTTGAAGTCGGGTTTATTTCCTGTGTTGGAAGCTTTTCCATTTCGGAAATCTCCAAAAAACCCAGGATTATTAAAATTATTCTTCATATAGTTAATGGTTTGCGAATTTAAATTAGAATTTCCATTGCGAGAATTTCCGAAATCCCGAAAGCTTGAGGTTTGGGGACCATTTTGGGCTCCGCTGCTATAAAAATTGGGATTTTTGTAAGCTTTATAAAAGTTGAATTGGGAAGAATCATCCCTTTTCCAATTATTATTAAAGCTATTGCTTGAATCATGCATATTATTTTGATGATGGGACCTTTGAGGATGTACCCTATGGTACTGATTAAAATTTATTTGTGAATTTAAATTCCTTACCCCTATTTTACGATCATAATCTCTCCTAAGTTTTTCATTGGATAGCGTTTTGTACGCCTCACTTATTCTTAAGAATTCTCGTTTGCTAGCTTCAATATTTTGGTCTTGTTGGGAAACTTCTTCAACGTTTTCATTGCTGGTTAAGGGAAATTTTCTTTTGATCATATCAGGATGGCATTTTAGTGATAATTTATAAAATTGAGCCTTGATTTCTTTTTTGGAGCTGTTTGTAGGCAGCTTTAAAATCTGATAATAGTTCTCCGTCCGTCTTTTGAACATTTGGAAACAATAAAACGTTGTAGGACGAAAAACTGTGGTTAAAATGCGAGAAATTTAATAGGGAAATCTTGAAAAGAATGTTTAACGGAAATGTTATGGTTAAATGGTAGACGGTTATGAATGAAATTATTGGCTCTAATATATTTATCCTTGTTGGAAAAGAAGGGCTAAAGTTATCGCTGGTATCATAATTTTCGTTTGATGTTTTATACAATTATCTTATTAAAGTCTTCAAGAGTCGTGAATTTCGCCCTCTTGCCAGCATCCTTTATAAAAAATCCCGGTGCCACCGAATTAAAAGCTTTTTAATAGCCAAGTTTTGATTTTTTTTATTGAAAACTCAGCCAATGTATAATCAAATTCTAAAAAAACCTGCTCTCGAATAAACCTATGATTCTCGATTTTAATTTTTTTTTTTTTTTTTTTTTTTT
>LSSL01006939.1:0-10155 GCA_001953115.1 Smittium mucronatum | reverse complement strand
AAAAAAAGATTTCCCTATAGAGCACTATTGAATCGTTTCAAAAATCGGTTGTTGTTGACGAATAATCGAGGCTGAAAGGTATATTTTTGGCAGACCCACTTTTTTTTATTCTATTTGAAATAGTCTAGTTATTATCATACCTCTAATTTTCAATCTTCATAGGGAATAAAATATAAGCTATTTTTTTGAGCTTTTTTTATTTTGAAGGGAAAACATAAAAAAAGACAAAAGTACACATACTTACCTTATAAAAATTTCTATAAATGAGACTAAAAAATGACTGGGCAAATGAAAAAATATTTTACTGTAGAGAGGTTAAAATGCATTTCATTTGTTAGTTTTTAATTCCAGTTAAAAAAATTTGATTAGTTTTTATAATATTTTGCAATTTTGGTTATTTTTGTAAATATTTTTAGAAACTTGATCATTTTTGCATCTGCCCCTAAAAAAATGAGGGGAAAGGAAAATAAAAAGAATAAAAAGAAAATTTTCAGCATGTTTTATAAAATCCCCCACTTTTATTTATATTTTTATGATAAATTTTAATAAGGGAGTATAATTTAAATACAAAATAGAATCTTTAAGAAATAATAGGAATTGAAAAAAATAGCAAAGATCAAATAAAACTTTCTTTTAGGCTAAATGATAAAGCAATTAAAATTAAGCCATTTAAATTTAGTTTCACTTATTTGTGTGAAAATCTGTAATTTTTGGATTTTGTGTTTATTTAAATGGATAATTATGCTTTTATAAATAAAGGCAACACTGTATTAAGACGGATATGGTTTTGGGGTATATTTATATTAAACTAATCAGCGATTCTATTATTCCCACAATGATTGAAATTAGTTATAATTTAGATTGAAAATATGCTATACTGGAGACTTAATAATAAATATTATAATTTGGAATAGGCCTCCAGTCACTTAATAATATGGAAATATTATAAAATCCACGAGTTTTTTTTTTTGATTCATATTTTCAGCTGTACGGACTATTATTTTATTTTTTATGGTTATTATTATTATGGATTTACTAAAATAAAGCAGAGATTTTGAAATAAGGTATTTTATTACAAGTAATTATACAATTAAAAGACTTTTTTTTTAATTTTCCAAATCCTAGGCATTGTAAATAACTAAATTATTTGTAATATTTATTAGAAAAATATATATATATATATTCATTTTTTGGGGGGCGGGGGGTTCATATTTTTCGGTTGATTAAATCTCATTATTTCAGCTTTAAATATTTGAGAGGTTTTAACAACCTATTTTTGTAAAATTATGGGCATCTTTTTATTGAGTTGTTGTAAGTCATAAAAGTTCAAAAATGATTGGAATTCCATATATTAACTCATATTTTTACTGTTCAAGGTATAGTAAATGAATATAGATAAAAAAATGTTTTTTTTTATCAGGGGAAAGATACATAAATTTTTCACGTATATTCAGGTTGGAGTTTTAGAAAAATAGAAAAAATCTACTATACAAGAATTAATTTTTTTTAATATATATATTGATCGAAAAAATTCAAAAAAAACTTTTTATAGAGAAAATTATTTACTTATATGCCAATATTTATCAGTATTTTTCATTAAATTTATTAAAAAATAAGTCATAGCTTATAAAATATAATAATTAAAACAAACTTTATTAAACAGTGAGATAAAAACAGTGAAATATCCGATTTTAACTCAATAAATTACCCTACTCTAGAATAAATGAAAATTTTGCAAAATGAGACATTAATTATCAAAATAAAACTGAATTTAATAATTTCAGTTAAAATTTTTTATTATAACGATATTACACAGAAAATTTTTAACTGAGAGAAATGAGTTATATTAACAGAATCGTCTTTTTTCGAGAGTTTTCGTTAAATATTCAAGTTTTTTATTTTTTATTGAAACAATCTATAACCTAGATAAGCATTTTTTATAAGAGATATACCAAATAATAGAATATTTCTCTATGAGTTATATTTTTAAAGTATCGGATGTACCGAGGAATTTCAAATGCATTTATTCATAATAAATAAAAGATTTTTTTTTTGAAAACTAGGCTTTAAAAAATAAAATTTCACAACTTTTTTTTAATTCTCCTAAGAAATTATATATCTAGTGTAAATTTTAAATATATATATATTTTTTTGTAAAAATCCAATTTCGACTTTTTTAAAACTACTTTATTTATGTTTACAAACCTTATTTTGGAGCCTTAGAAATTATATACAACTTATTTTAATTATACTCTGACATTATTAAAATTACAAAATACCTTTTAAAAAATTATAATATTAATTTTCAATAATTAAAAATATAAATGTTTGAAAAAAAAGAGCAATATCATCTTCAAACTCTACTAATACATTTAAATATAAATTTAACAACTATGAAATTTTTGAAATTAGCATAAAAATAGATTTTTGGCAGGGAGTGAAGCCTAGGGATTTTTTGGTATAAGATATTATTTAGTAAACAAGACGTTTTAAATATAAAAGTTTCTTATTTCATTTTAGAAAAAATCTAGATTTGTAATAAATATTTATTTATTCGTTAAAACTTTATATTAGCATATAACAGTTGTATTATATCCAAATTAGGCAAATTTATCTTAATTTGAGACTATAAATAAGTATTAGACAAAATTAAACTATAGTAATTTGCAGAAAAAAGTGTCCTGTATACATATATTAACCCAGATATATATACATATATATTTAAAAAAATTAAGTCTTAATATAATTTCTATAAGTGTGTGGAGATGACATTATTTGAAAATATTAAAAAATAAAATTCATAACAAAATTTATAACATAGTTTATAAAAATAAGAACTTAATTTCTGAAAGGGTTATTTTTATAATTATTTGGAAAAAATCACCCCTTAAATAATTTTCTATGATTTTTTTAGTTTTAATCTTCTGTTAACTCGCACATAATTGAAATCTGTTATCTAGAAATCTAATTATATATTTCATGTGTATTTACACTTTTACAGGTATTTTCCCCAGTAATTTTAACATATAAATGTAAGAAAATAAAAAAAATAATCTTAATCCAAGCAGAAAACTCCTATTTTTTTTTCCAAACTTATGTGAATTCAAGAATTTTTTATAAATCGATATTTTGTATCAAAGAAACATATCTTTGTATTATGCTCATTAGAATCTCTATAAATCTCAAAAATAAAGCCGATTTTATGTTATAGTGAATATATTTTTAAAATTTATGTCATTATTATTCTTAAAGGCTAATAATAGAGTTATATCACTTTCCATAATAGTTTTGATAGTATCCATTACCCTGGTTCACAATGCTAAAAGTTCTATTTTTCTTCTTAGATGAAATTTTCAACCGTATTTTACATAATTATTCAATCTATTATGCCCGAATATATTTTTAAATTAAAGCAAATTAAATAAAAAGCCCTACTGTCTATAGAATCTTGAGGATTCAGTAGATTTTGAACTTTTATCCGATTTTTTAAAGTAATTTGTGATAGATCAAATCGAAAGGATAAGACTCGTGCTCAGATGAATTTACTTTTTTATTTTTTTCAAATTATTTCAAAAGTTAATTTGAAATTTAATTATATAAGGGAAAGACACACTTTTAAAGTTTCAGATTTAAATTGATTTTCAATTTGCAAAAATTAGCTATTAACATTTATGCAAAGATATTTTGGAATTTTAAAGATGAAAAAATATGATTACAATAAGTTCGATAGGTTTTCTAGAGATCCAAAATAACATTTGTAAATATAAATAAAGCAGTTTTAAAAAAATCAAAATCCGTTTTTTATAAAGAAAAATTATCGATATAATTTGGCAAATTTCGTCTCAAAATAATTCAATTTAATTCAAAAATTCTATAAAAAATCTAAAGTTGAATCTTTATCTTTTAAATTTTTAATATAAATTTTGGAGAACTTCCTTATCGAGTTTTCTATATCTATAAAAGTATTTGAGAAACTGAGGTTTTTGAAGAAAACTTAGAAATAAGTGAATCCTAAACAAACTAATATTTATAAAAAATTAATTAATTACTGAAAACCCCCCAATTGGGTTTGATTTAAAGAATTTGGTGGTTTATTAGAACTTTAAAATCAAGATATAATCGAAATTCGAGGTGAGAAAGTGAAAAAATAAAAACATTTTAATTAAGGATTAATTATTAATTTAATTCTAATGTTTGAAAATTTAACAAATGTAAAATTCAATTGGACTTAAAATAAAACAAATTCAGTTTTTATTCAATTTTTATCAAAAGAATAATAGATTACATTAAGAGTGCATTTAAAAAAAATATCGAGAATATTTGAGAATCAGTTTTTTTGATAATAATGAAGCTGGACCAGCTATAAATGCACCTGTACAAGAGGATTTAGGTAAAATTCGGGTCTCATACAGCTAAGGTGGAGTTGGTTAAATTTAAATTCTCCAATATATGAAATACTGTGTTAAAAACAATTTTTCATGCCTTAAAGATGAAATAGAATCCATAATTAGTGGAATTAAGTGTAGTTTAAATGATTTTTTTTTTTGAATATACCACACCTGTAAAGAAAAATCCCTAATTGAGATTCTAGATGGTATTTTCGAGAATAGACTCGATTTTTTTATCTGTTTGCATATTTGATATAATAGGGAATTAATATGTATATATCATCAATTTATCTTATAAAAGGTGCAAATTTGTTCAAAATAAACTTAATAATACACGAAAAATCGCGTATATAAAAATATTATATCAAAAGTACTACTTTTGGTTAAAGCTATTACAGTGAGCCTCAATATTAAAAAAAACTACTTTGGAAACGAATGGAACAAATTGGGATTTAAATTTGTTTATCTAACTAAAAAATAATTAAAGAAACATCCTCAACGAAGAAACAGCACAAAAAATATCAAATAACTGTTTTAAACTTAGGAAAAATTTTAAAGTGTTATTAATAATAAAAAAGAGCGAAGTAATAAACTTTTATTTTTTCACACATGCAGTTTATATTGGTAATTAAACTTTTTTTCATACCAAAGATAACTAGAGAATGTTATACTTAAATAATAATGAATTATAAAGAGGTTATAAAATGTTAATACTGATAGTAATTAAAATTTAGTTTTAATTTTTTTTGATCTTAAAGATCTGATATAAAAACTCCTAATTTAATTTCTTTTTATACCAAGTTCCCTGAAATCTTTTTCATTCTTGGTAAATGTCAATTTTTTTTTTTGATATATACAACCATTAATTAAAATTTAAGGGTATATTTTCATTTAAAAATGGTAAAAATGAATTTGATAGATTATAAAATGTTATATTAATTTTGAAAAGTGATTTATCTTGAAATTTTAGCTCATTTTTTGAAATTAAATAATACCAATTGAGTTATGGGGTTTTTAATAAAAAGCCCCACTTTCTAAATATTAAATTGAATATAAAAGTGCTTAGGAGTGAATTTTATGTGGCAAATCTATAAAATTAAAACAAAGAATAAATAAGCGAGGTAAAAAAAAATTTTGATTGAGAGGGGGGGTAGTGATGCCGTTGTTTTGAAATAAATATTTTATGCGCTTAATAAATTAGATAAATCTCTACAACTTAGTTAAAAAAAAGAATTTGATAATATTAATTCAAAATAAAATAATATATTAAATTAATTTTTTTTTATTATTTAACTTAAGTTAATCTATATAGGTTTACCATATCCGAATATGCTTATTTTAAAATTTTTGTAAAAAAAATCAAAAAAATCAATATAACTCGTCTCTCGAATAAAAATTTCTAAATTTTATATCAATTTTATATTTATCTTAGAATAATTAATATTTTAATTAATTTTTGCTTGATTATTAGCTTCATTATTTTGTACTAATTTCCAAAATTGAACTAGAAAAATTAAATTCAGGTATTTTTCAGGTGTTTTATCTGAAATGAAATTTGAGAGTTTAGAGATTAAACAGTTCCACGAGCATAGATTTCACATATTAATTTTATATTCAGAAATAATTTTGCTTATAAAGGCTTATGTTGTAAATAAAGTACTGTAAAATTTATAGGGATTTTTATTGAGGCTTATGTATTTAAAAAAATAAAAATTTATGATCTATTTAGATTTAACTGGAATATTAAAAAATTCTGCCCACTTATATAGATCACCTTATTTGTTAAGAAACCAACCATATATGGAAAGAATAAATCAAAAGAAAAATAATTTAAATTTTAATCATTGAGGGATAAATTTTACAAAAGTAATATAGAATTTTATATTTATATGTATGAAAGATATAAAATATAAGATTAAAATCGAATTAAATATTTTACAGATCTTAAGCACTGAAAGTAAATTCAAAATCATCTTTTTTTACTTAGAAAAAATAAATTAGAATAAGGAGGATAAATTTATAAATTAATTATTAAATACTGATATAAAAAAAAATGCGTATTTTTCCATAAAAAAACTATTTTAAATTTATAAAAAAATCTTAAACTATACACATTGCAGGGCTTTGTATAATATGAAGTGTAAAAAATTTAAATTTTAGTGTAATATAAGAAAAAAAAAATTAAAATTTTCAATCATACTTCAAACCTCACTTTAATTAAAGATATGCTGTATAGACTCTTTTTTAGTATTTAAATCAGATATTTATCAATATGGAATTCAAATTTTAATAAAAAAAATATATATGGAGGAAACCTAAGCATGATATACACTGATTTGTTTACGAGATATTCTACTCTACCGAATTAAGAAGCGGGATTGAAAACTTGTAAAATTTTATCTAATTTTTTTTATAAATTGTAAACAAAAAAATCTTATTAAAATTAATCATCAGTCAATTAAACCTGAAAAAAAAATGAATCTGAAGTTTTAATTTGATACCAGAAAAAAAAACCAAAATGAAGGTAAAAAAATCGCCCCAAAAAAATTATTTTAACAACTAATTGTAATATACAGCATTAAATTTTAAATAAAAAATTAAAAAAGCATCAAAAAAATATTTTTTTATATAATAGTGTATGGAAATACTTGGGTAATTAAATTCAAAATACCAACTTTTCTAACTGAATTAAAATATTGAATCTGGAACTTAGTTACCGAATGGAAAAAAAAAATGGTCTGTTTCCAGAAGCTTTTTTTAAATAATTAATTATTTGATAGCGCATAAATGTGACTTTTTGGAGTTTTCTGATATCTAGATAATACCTAAAAATGATCTATAAATTAATTAGTAAATAATGGATGTCGATTGAATTTAAAAAATAATAAGATTATTTATTTTTTGATATCAAAAAATTTCCCCCTAACATTATGCTAGTTAAATTAATATTTTGTAACTCAATTTCATTTGATTGGATTTAGGTTTATTCGACGCATATAACTTGTTTAATTATAAATAATACAGAAAGATAAAATTAATCCAGAAAAGCATATTTATTCACGAGGTTTCAATTTAAAATTTATCAATTTTTTATCAGTATTCATAATGTATCTTCTTTAAAAGTACAAAAAAAAATATTATAAATATATTTTTAATACTTGTAAGCTCAAAAAATATTGAAACTTCGATATAAATCAAGAATTAAAAATCTTATTGCTTGTAGTGATAGAATTTATTTTATTTTATTTTTCAAATTTATCAGGTATATAATCTTTAAATAAATACAGAATCCAACCAAAAATCAGTAACCAATAAAAAATAAGTTTTATCTTAATTTTAATCTACATTATTTTATTTTTGTGAAAGAAGTAACCTCAAAGTCCATATTTTTTTATGAATTTTAGTTTACATCATTTCAAAATCAGAAAAAAATTTCCGAATTTTTTTTTTCATTCTTACGTTTCATATGTGTAATCATTTTTTTAATTATAATTTATAATTTTTAATAAGTTTAATTGCCATAATATATTTGAACAAGTAATACTGCTTTTAATTTTATGTATTAACTATATGGATAGAAAGCGCTTTAATTAAAGCTTATTTTACAGTATTTTAAATAAAATCATCACTATGTGTCGAGATTTTTTATTTTAAAAAAATTTTGATAAAATTTTTAAAATTTTAAATTGAGATATGATTTATTTTTTAATAAGGGAATAAAGACCGAATTATAGATAACTGATTATTTTTTCTTCAATTATCAGTTTATAAAAACAACCCAATAAAATAAAAAATAACATTAAAAGTTTAAATAGCCTAAATGAATATATATGGATAAAATTTCACTCTTAATATTAGTTGAAAATATATTTTTAAATTTGATAAAATTAATAACAATATTTTTTTATTTTCATCTCAAAATTTTGGATATATTGATAAGTTATTTTGAAAAAAAACCAAGCTTAGATGTTTAATAAAATAAAGAAATTGATAAATTTTCCAGGTTTTCATAAGTTAATTAAAAAAATTAGGATATAGAAGGAAAATCATATAATTATAGATCGATCTATTTTCAGTATGAAAAATTCAATTATTTTATAAATTTTTAAAATAAATTTTAGAGAAATTTAACATTACTAATGATTTATCATACGAGGGATCTATTATAAAATATAAGATGATTCAATAAATTTGATTTTAAATTCAAAAAAAAATATTTCATTAATTTTATAAGCTAATCTAATTTTGGTAAATTTAAAAAAAAACTTTTTATTTTACATTAAAATATTGTAAAAAAAAGTTTTTGTAATAAATATTAAAAATATAACTATTAATACACATTTTATAATTAAATAGCTCACGTTAAATTAAAAATATCATAAGTAATTTTATATTATTTAAATATTACTTTGATTTTTTCTATATTTAATCTCTTAAGCCTCATTATGATAATGATAATGATGTTTAACATATGATTAGAACAGAATATAAATTAAAATGGTAAAAAAAATAATTCTATTTTAACTTTAAAGTTTTAAAATAAAATAAATTTTAGAGCTTAGTTTTTTTTCTGTATAATCGAATTTTACAAAAAATTTTTTTACTGAAATGATTTGTATAAATATTTTATTTATTTATTATGATAAAAATTAATTCAAAATCCAATAATATAAATATAAATACCTGTTAATCATTAAGGATTATATATTCCTTAAAACATTCTCTACTTTTCATTTACTTTGAATTAAAAAAAAAGTTAATTCTTTCTTATTTTTTCTCATACCCCACTTTAGCCTTTCCATAATCTATAAAAGATTAACATATTTTTTAAAATTTTTTTAAATTATTTACCAGAAGTCAATATTTATTTATTGTTATATTATCATAATAAATCAATAACGGATATAAATTAAATTATAATATATATAAAAAAGACAATTTTTTGGTGCTAAATCTCTATTTTATTTTATTTTTTATTTGATTGTTTATTTTTTATTTATTTTGTATAGGTTATTTGATTTATTTATAGAGCTCTGTGTAATTTATAGCTCAAGAATATTCACGTTTAAATCGAATATACTTTGATTATTTAAAATACAGCATTTGTGGTTTCAAATCAAAAAAAAATTTTCTAGCTTTAATCATATTCAAATTCGGTGATTGAACTAAAATTTTCTGGAATCACTGGAAGTTTTTTTGACTTATTTTTTTTAAATAAATTAAAACTGTGTTATTTTTTCTTGAAATTCCTATAAATCAAAACTTTAGATTATGAGTTAAAAACCGTATTTTAGAACCTAATAAAATGCATATTTATTTTGAAATTGAAATTCACAAAATTTCAATTGAAAAATAAATGTCTATTAAATTTGAGTTAATTTTTAAAAAAATTTCTTTAATATTATCATTTAAATCCAAAAAATCATTCGAAAAATGTATATTTATGGTTATGGGTATAGAAAAATATATGAATTTATAATTTAAAGCTAAAAAGGTGACCTATAAATAGGTAAAATTAAAATAATTGATATTTTGTATTGTTTTCAATTTTAAATTTTTTTAGTTTTTTGTAGTGATTAAGTTGAATAGAAAATAAATTAAATCAAAAAAGAAGCTAAAAATCTGCAAAATTAGACTTATTGGTATTTTTTTTGAAAAATTAAGATTAAATCCTCAATTTAAATTATTTATATCTACTGATTGATCAATTATCATATTTTGGTAGATTTAGATACCCTATTATTAATATTCCACGGAATATATATAT
>LSSL01006936.1:0-22452 GCA_001953115.1 Smittium mucronatum | reverse complement strand
TTACCAAAAGAATTTTCATATCACAAAGATAATAGTATTTTTATAAATAATTACATGAATTTTTTAATTCTAGTTACTGAAATAAATTTTCAATAAAAAATATTTTTAATAAGTGCATGTTTTTTCTGAAGAAGTAAAAAAATGTTAAAGAATAATTTTTAGATTTGTTATTCTAGGATATTCAGTAATTTAAAGTATGTATCACATATACCAAACATGGAATAATTATAAAACATCGCCATTTTAGCAAAAAAAGTACATTTTTTGGTTTCTTTAGCGGTACCGATATTTAAACAAGTCCAAATCCGGAACCATTCAGATTTTATTTTTATTTATCTAATTCACATTCGCCTTTTCATAATTTAAAATTGTTATTATGCTAATTTTCCCCACTATTTTAGATTAATCTTTGCTAATTTTAATAATTAATTATCATTAACCAGATTAAATAAACACTTCCTCGGATCAAATCACATATTTCGAAGCTAGATTTACATTAATTCTAAATTTTTGCATCCTCCTCAAAAAATTTTTTTTTTCCTTTTGAATTCACTTTTTTAGAATTTTATTTATAAAATTTTTATACTTTATAAATATCTAAATATTAAGTTTCAAATTTATATAAAAAATTTCTAGTACTTATACACTTTTTAAACACAAAATAAAGTATATAGCCTACATTATATTCTTTTTTTTTCTTGATTCAGAACTAGTAGGGAGTAAACTCTTAAAATTTATATTTTTCTTGCAAATTTTTGCATTGATTTTTTAATATTTAAGGACCGAAATATTTTTATAAATAAACAATTGTTAAAAATAAGATAAAAAAAGCCTTATATTTTGTCTCGCCTTTGATTTTAGGTTGTAAAATTTTGTAAAATTTCTTTGTTGTTTATAATATCCTCGCGTGGGTTATATAAGAAAATATTCGGTTATTCAGGTGATTTCTGGATTTTTGATTTTTTTGAGGTAGGTTTAAATCCATATCCTATTCTTTAACCTTATTTTACTTGAAAATAAGATTAAATGTCACCAATTTTTTATATCTATATTTTTTAATTGTAGAAATACTATTTATATATCAAATATAATGGTCTAATGAAATCAAAAAAATTCTTAAACACAGTTTTTAAGATAGTAAATTCATTAATTTTAGTAAAAAAATATCTGAGTGAAAACTTATATTTTTGAAAAATTATCAAAATTTTAATAATAAAAAATGATAACTTATTACTATGAAGCATTAATTTTTTTTAAAAAAATTCTTAAATGCTATTTTAGACTTAATTTCAATATAAAATCTCCAAAAGACTTAATTTAATTATTTTTTCATTGAACGATTATCGATTGTAAAATTATTTCATTTTTATATCTTTTAGAAAAAAATGATATTTTACGGTGAATATATTTAAATTAATTTATTGAGTATTTATAATTATTAAAATGATTTTTTTGAGTTTTGATCTCTCACCTAAATATTCATTCACTGAAAGTTTCTCTCAATAATTGAAATTTCATACAATTATCAATAATAAAAATAAATATAACGCGGATTTGTTAACGATTTTATAAGTTATTTATTATTTTCGGTCTTTTCTCGGCCCATTATGCTTTAAAAAAACTAAAAGTTTTCATATATTATTCTTAAAGAAAATTTTAATATTTATTATTTTGAACCGAATAAACCATTATTTTTTTACAGGAAAAATAGAATGTATAAATATATTCATTTATATATATTATAATCCAAAAATATCGGATAGTACTCACTACAATATTGGTTATTCTCATCCAGAGATTCTATTAAATCGCTATCTTATAAATTAACTCAGCCTAAAAATACCCTAAAATAATTTAGATATTAATATTTTTTTTCCTCGACACATTTACCCTAAGATAACTAAGGAGGAAAATTCACGTATTACACAATATAATTTGCGCTTCACAGAGAATAAAAAATAATAGTTTATAAATATTATGAATAATTTTGAGAACTACTTTACATAATAATAATTAAATAATGTCTATTCCTTATAATTCAAAAAAAAAAAATACAAAAATAATATTTTTATGACTATTTTTTACAAAATGATAGCTCTCTTATCAAATAAACTTTGATAAAATCAGTATACTTTCTACTAGACTTTTATTTTGGTCTTAATAATATTTGAAGAAAGTCTAATGGTTTAATGGGTATACACCTTCGATGTAAAAATTTCAAGTGATTCTGTGTAATTAATTATAGCTTATTTATTTTACATCACAGCTTTACCAATATAATGATCTTGATGGTACAACTCAATCACAATTTCAAAATTATCCAGCTCATAATCACTTACATAATTTATAAATAATTTTACATTAGTTAAAAATAAATATTGGTACCGTTTTTTTAAAAAATAGAGGTTATTTCAATTTCAAAGTCCTAATTGTGTTAAAAATTATTCTACTCTGTCCAAATAAGTTTTCGAAAAATTTGATTGCTCATCTAATACAAATTTTATTATCACTATTATTTAAATATTCTGTATGAATTTACATTGCTCACTGAAAATCCTCGAAGCCATATATAATATATATATTTTTCGATAAACATATAAAAATCTATAAACAAAAATTTTTGTACTATTATATAGCAAGTAAAAATTAATACCTTAAAAATATATAAAATAAATATAAGAGAAAAAATGTTCTTGGATAAACCAAAAATGAATTTTGAGTTTATAAGTATGTTAAAATCTCACCATCGAATGTTTTTTCAATAAAAAAAACAGTTCCGATTATTACAGATATTTGAAAAATAATTGTAATAATAATATCTTTTATAAATATATCTAACTTTTTTCGGGGTTATTTTTTGCCAAATATATTTTGCTGAATATTTTAAATCAATTTGAAAATAATCCTCATTTTAAAATAATCACAGATTTTTAGATTAGAAGCTTTTTGTATTAATTAATTCGTTTTTTTCAAATTATAAAGATGAAAATTTATTATATTTTTTCATTAAATCTGATTAAGCTAACATAATTAGCAAAGAGAAGAATTTTCTTACATGATTTACATTTTTCTTAGAAATAAAATTAGAGATAAAATAATAAACCAAACCAAATGATAAAATTATGGAAAATAACTTCTTTCTGATTTTTTTTCAGGTTCAGCGGAAGCTATTAAATATTACCTTATCTTTACACCTCCAGTTGAATATGAGTTCCAAAATGATAACTTTTATTTTTATTGACTGATTTTAGGAAATCTAGCCAATTTTAAAAATTTCCACATTCATAACTTTTATTTTTATACTAAATTTATAAATTCATGATCTAAAAAAATGATAAGATCAAAATAAAAATAAATAAATCCACAAAAGATCATTGTATTTCTTTTCTTATTTTAAAAAAATACATGATAATTTCAAATAGACGACTATTTTTTTGAATTAAAGCTCCCTATTCATAAATTAATGCATGAAAAATCATTCATTTTTAGACGGAATTTATTAGCTCTTTTTTAACTGAATTTTCAAAGAATAGATTTATGTTTGAAAATTTTTCTATTATACTATTTACTTTTATCCTCGATATTAATTAATAAAATAAATTATTTTTTGATAAAATTATTTAACCGTCTTTTTATATTTGCCTAAAAATAATACATGTTAAAAATCTTCTATTTTAATACATAATTTTAAAAAAACATAATTTTATAAAAAGTTCAAAAACTTATTTGGATTATACGATAATAATGAAGTTTTTCACTTTAGTTTTTATAACCAAATGACTATTTCGTGTATATTAAATGAATGAAATCTGATAATTTCTTTAAAAATATATTTAATTTAATTAAAACCATACTTATTTGTTGAAAGGAATATTAAATGTGAAATTTTATAGTTGTTGATGATAAACAGAGAATAATTTGACCCTAAAATTTAATCAAATAAATATTAATCCTGGAGCAGACTAAAAAGTTAATAAAATTGGTGAGCCCTGTGTTTCAAGTTTTTTTTTGAAAAAGAAAAAAGTTTAAGTTTCAGACATTGATTAATTTTCTAAAATTATAAAATACTCGATATAAAAAAAAATGTATTAAGATTAGGTCTAATAAATTTAATTTCAGATATTGAAAAAATAATAATTAAGTAATCCCCCCCCTCCAATCTTCCTTTTTTCCCATTATTAATGCCTCCTGCCTCATGCCTTCTGACCCAAATTCTATATCCTTAGACTTATTATATTATATTTTCTTGTTTTTTATTATATATATTATTAATTTAATTATGTTATTAAATCCATTAACTGACACAGCTTTTATAACTTACATCCAGTATATTGAAATTTATTAAACATAAACAGAATAAAATTGATTTTTTCATACTATGTAATTTATTAAAATAAAGATAATGTAATATTTACATATCAAAAAAGATCTAGCAATGAAAGTGCCTAAATACTTGTAGCCGATTATTTTTAATATTATTGAGTCTAATTTCTAATCTTATACGCCTGAGAAATGTTATTTTAATTAATTATTCTCTATATTCATACATAAGGAACAGATGAAAGTTAATACTCTTATTGTTTTTAAAAAAGACGAAAGAACTATACGCATATTTCCTTGTCGAAATACCATTCCTTGCATAATTGAAGGGTTATTTTTTTTAAAAAAAACTCAATAAATAATAGAAGATTTCAAAATTCAATTAATTTATGGTAAGAAATAGTATTAATAGTTCAAAATTATTATTATTTTTTCTGAAACTATGAATATGCTCCTATTTTAATTATATTTTACATTTTGTAAATGTGATGTATTAGTTTCCAAAGCTGAAATTTCAACATATACTATTTTAAAAAAATCTGATAGTAATAAGTTTAAGATTTGTTAATAGTTTCTTTGTATAAAAAAAGAAAATTTAATGTATCTATTGCGTCGAGTCTAATAAAATTTTATTAAATGGTTCCAGTAAGCCTCTATAGTTTATTTTTGGTTGATTGGTTAAAGACCGAGGGTTATATATACCAGTTTTCTTTATACTAAAAATGATTTTTTACTAATTTTAATAAAAATCCAATAAAAAAATCGAAATTTCTCCATTTTAAATTTTTTTTTTTCGAAATTTCAAAAAGCTCTTTGGTGATGCAAATTTATATTTAGAGGTCATCTTTGTAGAAATTATTGCTTAATTTTAGAAATTTATTTCTATTCAAATCTCTTATGTATTTAGAGATGTGGAATCATCAGTTATTTATTTTGATGCTACTAGATAATATAAATCAAAAATCGATTCCATTACAAAATGAGATAGCATCTTTTTTGTGGTCGTATTCACTTTAATATTATATAGATTTGACGATTGACTCAAAAAATAAACTCTATTTGAATATCTGGATTAACTCATCTTGTTGCATTTTTCATCGAAAGTTTGAGTCGTAACTATTGTTTTATTTTTGCGTATTTGATTATAATTTCCTCGGATAGGTTATATTACTTTTTTATCGATCTTAATATCAATATAATTTATCTTATTTTTAATCCTGTACGGATTTAAAACTTCCTAACATCATTTTATTATCTTCTTTTTAAAATTATTTTTTATCAGAAATTTATCAAAATTTTCTGTGTTTCTTAGAATAGTGATATGTTTTTTGAGCTTGTAATAACTATCAAGTCACATAATCCCATTGGAATCGTCATTTTAAGATTTTTATAGTAATAAATCCTGTTTTATATTTTTTAAATACTAGTAACTGCTTTATTTTAATATTTTGCTCATGTTTTTGGAAATGTGTAAATTATATTTCCTCTCGAATAACTTGTGAACTACTAAACATTTTTTTAATGAAACATTTAAAATATATAAAGATATTACCCAGTATCTTCCAAATATTTTATAAAGATAAATAAGTTTTTATTCCATAAAAAATTATCTTTGTAAAGTTTAATCATAATATTACTTTTTTAGTTATCATATTTTAAACTTTTTGCTTTAAAAAGATAATAAAATTTTGGGCTTATTGTTTAAAAAAATAACTAAATATTTTTAGCTTTTTATGGAAACACATTTTTTTATTAAAAACTTGCAACAAAAAAAGTATAATCTGTATTTATATGAATTTTGGGGCCAAATTATGCCATTTGTAACATAAAAAAGTATATATTTTTTAAATTTAGTATGCTTTTCAACTAATTAGTATGGTTTTGGATAAAAAATAGGAAATTACTAAATATCTGATTAGGTTTTGATTATCAAACCATTTTTTTTATTTATATTATTCGATGGAGATATTTATTTATTTTGGTTATTGATTAGTAGATTAATCAAATCAAGACCTACAAAAGGAGCATTAGAAAGAATGATGAGAACAATTATTTTTTTTGCTAATTGGATATCAACAAAAAGGGGGCATATATTAACTTAGGCTACCTTTAAACATCACTCAGACATCAACTTAGTCATTTAATCTTCAATTCAATAGTCTAAAAGATTTTCACAGAATTTTTGAGATCTAAAAGTGGATTATTACAATAAAAAAAAGTAATTTTTAAAGTTCTAGTTCATGAATAAACCATATTTAAGGTTAGATATTATGACAATTATAATATGAGTCCTGCAAATATTTTATAATATTCATATATAGGGTAAATATATATATAAATTTTAAAAAAATAACCAAGAAGGATAGTAGATAAAGCCATTATTTTTTTCTAGTATTTAAGATAAGTTTTAAACTGGAATTTAACAAAAAAAAATCATTTTTATCATAAAATTAAATAAAAAAAAAAAAAAGCTTTATATTAACAAAAAGCTTTCTAGAGCTAGAATAATAATCATAAATATTATGGTATTCTAAATCAATTGGAGGATAGCAAAAGGAAATGTAGTAAGAATATTGTTAAAATTGAATTGGAGTAAAAATTAAATCTGTTTACGACTTATAAATTTTAACAATGCAAAAATTATTTAGAAGCATTAATTTCTGATAATATTGAATTCAAATTAGAATATGAATTTCATTATTTTCCCCAATTTTTTTTATTATAATAAAGCGATAAATTTTGGAACAAGAGTTAAATTTTTTTCATTTTGGAAAGTTCACAAATTCAAAAAAAAAATATTGATGAAGCAAATTTTAATGGTTTGAATCCTAATATGAAGAAAAAAATAATCTTACATCTATTTTCAGTATAAAATATTGGTCTTCAAAAATAAATCATATAAGAATTTTAGAATAGATTGTGGGTTAATATCTTGTTAAAAAATTCTTTTGGGCCCTTGATTCGAAATTCCATAATGAATTGTGCTTGTAAAAATTATTTTTCATTAATTAATAATAAAAATGGTATTAATTTGAATTCGTACTACTTAAAACCTGTACTTGTAACTTTTGTTATAAATCTCTTCAGTTTGAAAAATAATTCTTATTTTTAATATGAAGCTATATTTAAAAAATTTGCTCCTATTTGATAATTAGGAATATTACAAATCAAATCAAAGCCCCCAAAAACACGTCTTTTAGCTTAAAATAAATTTAATTTAATTTTCTAATTAACTAATAAAATTATCAAAAAATATTTTTTCATCTATTTAAAACATCCCCAACAGTTGAGCTATTTTTTTTGTTGAAGTTTTATCTATTGTTAAACCTTATAATTTTTAAAGACTCCAATTTCATTAATAACATATTAAAAAATGAATTAATATCGATTATCGTTTAAAAAAACACGCATTTTATAAAAGCGAGGTTTACTGATAAAATTTATTTTCTCTAAACTATACTTATTATTTATAAGGTATTAGGCAAAAATAGCCAAGATTTTAAATTATCAAAAAAATAATCAAAATAAATAGATTTAATTACATATTCAGCTAATGAAAATGATTATGATCCAAGTTTACAAGTTAAGCTAATAAATTATCCAAATATTTTCAAATCTCTTTGGATTTTCCTTTTAATTGAGTTATACTATATACAGTAAACTGGAAGTAATGTGTGTTGGGGCGAATTAGAAAAACACGAGATGATCTTTGAGAGTGAGCACTAGGATAGTATATTTCTACTGATGTTTTAACTTGGGATCATGGGGAAGATTAAAATACAAACCTAATTATCAATGAAATATTTTAATTGCAGAAAATAATTTTATATTTAAAAAATGAAGAAAGTGTTTTACAATTAGTGAGCTTTTTAGATTATTATTGGGTTGGCTATTATTAAATATTATTCATTAAACTTTTTATATATTAAAAAAAACTCCTGACTTGAAGGAATCTCTCAATTGTAACCCCTTTTGTTAACATGATACAGTAAATCCAAATGAAAATGAAAATTCAAAGCGCTTTGAAAATTTGATGGGTAATTAATTGGAGTAGCTTAAAAACTTGAATTATAATCATTTTTTTTAGCTGGATATGTAAAACATGTCTATTTATTTTGATAATTTTTGCAAAAAGTTTAAAAGTATACTATTTTTGGTTTTCTCCCATTTAAAAATTGTCTTCAAAATAATGAATAAATTTAGATTTTTGTAAATTAATAAAAAAAAATTCTCTTTTATTCACCATTTTTATGTGTTAATTTTTTAGCAATATAGATATATAATTAATACCGTTAGATATTTATGGCTAACAAGGGTAATATATTTAGTCTTACTTATTAATAAACTCTGCTTACGATTTCATATTTTTGTTGGTTTGGTGAGCATAAGTATACTTGAATACGAAAATCCTGAACTGTATTTCAGTTTCGATCTTGGAGGTCGCATTAATCAAAAAGACGTAGATTTTTTTTTTTTTTTTTTTTGAAAAGTAAAAGGAGGGGAGGTGTATACGCTGTTAAAAAACGCAAATTATTTATTTAGAAATAAAACCATTCTGGTTTTTGAAATTTTTAATCAAATTAGTCTTTGTATATTTTTTGAGTTACAAGTATTCAACAAATTCCAAAGATATAATATGATAAATATTCCTATCTTTAGCAAGTTTTTTTTTTTTAAATCTTTTTTGCAATAAATATTTATTAAAGTAGTAGGACTCTTGTTGGTTATCTAAATGAAGTTACACCTTTTTTATCCTTAAATTCTTAAATCTTTAAAACTCACCATCTATCATCTTATTAGTTAGTTGACTTGTTTTTCCATCAGTAAAAAATTTATTGAGTTTATTTAATATTTTTTAGCTGCATTTTTCCAGTATTGGGTTCGGCTGGTTTTATCTTGTTTGCGCTAAGGAATAATTATCAATTATCCCAAAGTTTATAGACATTAGATTTTTATATTCCTCCTTAATGTTGTAAAAAAAAATCAATTAGTTCTATAGAAATGGTTATGCGCTTTATGAGCCAGTAGATTGCAGTACCTATCATTATGGACTTGTCCCAGAATTTTTTTTCCCCAAGAGAGTGATCCTTAGTCATCCATTTCTACTAGTATATTTTCTTCAATTGATGACTTAGACCAACCAGTCAATCTGGAGGAGGAGCCAGTTATAGAACATTTAGTATTTTATAAACAGATTTTTTCATTAAGTTCCGGTCTCACATTCACATAATGTTCTTGCCCGTTATTAAAGTGGGGGACATAAAAAGGCTCAGCGTTGTAAGTACAGGGATAAATAGGAGAGAGATATATAGGCGGCGTGAAGGAGCAATACCTATCATTCATGTCTTTACTGAGCGGGGAAGCAATGAGTATCAGTGATGGCGATATTATATATACCCTAACATTATATGTGCAAAGCTTGTTTAAACGACATGATTTATACCAGTCCTATTTGTATAAGCAATTCGCTCCCGAAAACATACAATAAAGCATAATATACTTTTAATATTAATGATATAAATTTCGGTTGTAGAAAATGAATACATAGAAAATTTATTAGATATAGCGTATAATATATATATTTTAAACAAAATTCAACCAAAAGTAAACTATTTTAACCCCTTTTGTTGTTTATTATAATTTTGAACCAATGATATGAACCACCACTTTATTTTGAAATAATATGATTTCGGGATGTTTCATTTAACTTTAAAAAAAGCTTTATGTAGCGGGATATATCCCTAAAATGAATTAAAAAGATTTAAATTCGCCTTTAACTTTTTAAAAGTTTAATATAAATTCCGCATATTAAAATATATTACAGGATATAATGATGGGCTGTTTTAAAGATAGTTGTGTATAAGCCCAAAAAATGACTATTTTCGGTTATTATTTATGGCTATTTTTGTTAAATTTATTCTTAATTTTACTTGATCCATTAAAATTCCGAAAAAAAAATAAAAAAAGTTGAAACGTTTCTTGAAAAATTCCTTATTAGGCCCGCTCCACAATTTTAGATATCCCGGGACCACTGGGTATTGATTCAAGGGGGGTCGTACTTTACTTTTACATTTTTGTATAAATTACTGGGAAAAACAATTAGCATCTAAAAATTCCGTTTTAACCAACTCGAAATTTGAACTTGGGATGCCAATGCGGAGCTGGCTTAATTAATGATTAGACTTACCCGCATCCCAACAAAGCGATTTTCTTATTAGTTTTTTTTGCTAAAAATCAAGGTTAAAAATTACAATATTGACCCCCGAGATTTTTCGATTAATACGTTAATATTACTTTTGATAATCTTAAGCCCGATATTATTTCATCGGTAGAAAAAAGAAATTGCGTGCTTATTCTTTTTTTTTAGTATCAACCAATTAAATAAAGAGAAAAAATTCTTTGAAAAACTTGGGCCATAAACACCAGAATTTATAATAAAAATATTGGGAATGTATAGACGGTGTGGTTTTCTATCATTTTTGATTTAGCGGTGACGATTAAGCCTATTTACTTGCGAAATAATGATTAAACAGTATAATCCTTAAAGAATATCCTCTGTTGTTGGACGCTGTGTTAATTAGGAATATAGACTTTGATGGCAGAATATCTGGATCTGTTCATGATTACATCTTGTTGCATATAGTTTAATATGTTTAAGAACACGTTTATTAAAAAAAGACACTAGTTGAAGCTAGATAAAAAAAGCATTTTCGTCTTTCTTGATCTTAACGATGGCTGATTAGATTATAGCATAGAAATATGTTGAATAGTTAGATATTTATAGCTTTCTTCACGCAATATATATATCATAGATAATAAGATTTCTTTAGTAAATGGATGGGTTATTTTGAATAATGAAAAAGAATAAGTTACGGCCGAGGTTACCATTAAACTCATTTCCTTCGAGGTCAGGGAATGGTCTTTTGGTTTGTGGGTAATACTCAAATCGACAAGGTTCGGAGTGGATAATCCGGAGGACAAGCCTATTGTAGCTGGGATGATATTAATATCTATAAATCCTTTTTATATTTGAGTGTATTTTTAGAACAGCTAGCTATTGATATTATCAAACACGAAAATTCATATATGCAAAAAAAAAAATAGATATCTTTTTTAGAGCCAGCGAAAAAAAAACAAAAACGAAACCCATATCCAATCCAGCCAATCTGAAATTATTTATTAATACGTGCAATTTTAGTTGGGTCAATTTATTTCATGAATGAATAGAGATTGATAAGCTTATAAATGACTTTTCTTTTACATAAATGCATCGTAGAATTTAGGTAAAACAACAGCTACTTGGGGTATGCTTTGGCTCTTAAAGGGGAGAGCATTTTTGTTTTTATTGCAAATTTATTTGAAAAATGCTCGTATGTAGAAAATCAGGAGTAAAAGATATACATTAACAAAGTTAAATGTTGAAATAAATGTATAAATTTATAAATAATGTTTTTGTCCATTGGGTCATGACCAATAATGGTGGCGATCAGTTGAGGTATCTGCTGTAAGAACACAGTATGCCTACTTTTATTACAAAGTTCAGAAATCATATAGCGAGAATGCATATAATACACAAATGTTTATCTCGTGACACATTATTTTAGGCACCGGTTATTACTTGGAGGCCAATAATAGAAAAAGAATATAAAGAGATTGATAATATTCATGATATAACCACCTTGTATTTTTTATTCTTTTCGATCTGAAAAGAATGCGAGCCGCGTATTATTGATTATATCGTTTCAACCTATATTGTTTCAAATAAAGATATTGGAATAATAGCGTTTTATTCGTAAATTATTAGCTCTATGAATAAGAAAAAAACCCACTTACATATATAGCAATTTGGTAAGAGCCAAGATTCAACGAGATTAGTAGAAATATGCAAGTAACCGCGGTGAATCAAAATAAGAAAAGATATTTTTATCCGCTATTCTTGTCTGAAACCAACACAACAAAAATTCTATCCAAAGGGACGAGTTAGAGAATGATCGATAGTTTAGGGTTTCAATATAACCAATTAAATGATAGTGAACATCGGTGTGCAGATAAATCTTTGCGATATAAATACATATCAGAGTTCTTTTTTAAAAAAAAGTATATTTAAAAATATAATAAAGAGTATTTATTCTTATGGCACAGCTACACATCACGGAAACGATAAAAGCTCTTAAAAACTCTGTAATCAAACGAAAAAGTAGGAGATCCACCTGTTAGCTCTTTCATTATTGAAATAGTTTAGATATCTCTGATTACGCTATTAGATCCAGCTATAAAATACAAATTAGCGTATCAAAAATATGCATCTAAAAAAAGACATGATGGTACTGGTATTGGTTTAAAACAATGATGCGATTGTCTCGATATAGCAAGAGGATGTAGTTCTGGTTGTTTATATTTAAAGTTTAGGTTGACACGCCTTTCGTAATTTGTACTCTTATATTTCCTATTTCGTATGATAGTGTATTAATCGGGAGGAAAAGAAAAGAAAAGGCATTTATTGGTTAAAAGTCGTTAGAACAGTTGCCTGGAATTCAACAAAAGAGTACCTTTTATAGTGCTTCCTTGGACGGAGAACCAAAAATGACTTCGATTTGAATTCAGAAAAGCTTAAAACTGGTGATAGGTGGGATTGTAAGGAGTCTATTGGAGAATAGACCAAAATGCTCAGTTAAAAACAACTCTCTGTAACACATCGGAGAATCAAATGAATTGAACATCGAAGGGATTAGGGACAAGTGATCGGAAGCGAATGGCGGTAGAACACAGTGCAGATCTGAAAAAGAAGCGCCAATTAAGATAGGTGTAAAAAAGGCTGATTCAGTGCAGTGGCGGCAGTGGGATGCATCCTTTGGCTATTTTGTTTGCCTGGGGAACAATGCAGACAAGGATAACGAAAATTAATAATAAATATATGCAATTGCTGAATAAAGCGCAGGAAACTTGAAGGACGATTGCGGCAAACAATTTGAGCCAATAAGCAGTTAGCTGCATGGGATCGTCGAATAAACGAAGAGTAATACACAAATTTCTAAAAGTCTAACGTATTTTTTTGGAGTAAATAATAAAAGCGGTAGATTTGAGTGCAATTCCGTAAAAATAGTAAAGAGACTGAACGTTGACTGAAATGAGATCTGTGCCACCACAGCAGATCGAATCAGATGCAATTTCTATTATTAATAAATACCACTCTTATGCATATCCAAACCCAGTCTACAATCTCTCGTAGTTCATCTGCTTTTTATAAACATCAAACCAAGTGCTGTCCATAGTATTATTAATATTCCTTTTAATTTCTTGTTATGCTCATCCAAGACTCTATGTCGCCAGAGTCAGACATCCAAGTAAAGCCCAGAAGTGGCTCTAAAACTTCTAATTCCTTTATGGACGCATACAAAGTTTTCTCTTCCGATTCCAAAATTCCAACCTCTCCCCCCTCTCAAAAGAAACCCTTGAATTCCGAACCTTTCATCTCAATTGGCGAAAAAGTTGGGAATTTTGAAAATTTGGCCGGTAAGAAGTTCGTCTCCGAGCGCATATTCCCCAAAGCAGATTCTAAGTATTCTAAATCTGAATCTCAAACCCCCAAAGCTGAGACCCTGTCAGCAAAACTAGAAATCCAAAGCTCTATAAAAGATTTGCATACTTCATCACGCGAAAACCGTAACTCAATAGCAGAAAACCAGCTTTCTCTAATGGTTTCCCAAAATTCTAAACTTGATACTTATACTTCTAGGCCCGAAACTCACTCCTCTGATTCGAAATCCGTTCCACCTCAAATAGAGCCCCAAATCTCTGAAATAGAAATACACAACACTGACATGGCCCTTCAGAATGCTACCGACTCTTTTATTGAGTCAAAAACATCACTTTCCCCTCAAAGTCTTAATCCAGAATCAGAATTGGAAGTTCCTTCTGCTAAAATAACAGATATTATTCCAAAAGCTCATGAAATACAAACTCATTCCAACAAGCCCATTTCCTCTTCTGAACAAGGGGGGTTTCCCGAGTCTGTTGTCTTGTCTGATAAACATACAAACGTTGATAATTTGAACCAAAGCTTCGAATCTTTAACTTCCAATATTGAAATAGCTCTTGCAAAGATACCGAGCAGCAAAAGTAGCTCTCCCAAAAACAAGTCTTCCCATAAATCCTCTAAAGTCCTGTCCAAAAAGACTTCTAGATTTAGACGCCGAGATTCAAAGAGACTTTCTCACATAAAAAAATCTACTATGGGAAAGAGTTCAGATAGCGACCATATCAATGAAAGACGCTCAAGCAGCCGATCTGTTTCTAAAAGTCCTTCTCCGAAAAGTCTTAGCCCTGTACCCAGCTCCTTGAATACCATCGAAAAGAAGCCCACCAGAGAAGAAAAGGTTTATAAACGTGATGATAGAGCCGTTAAACTAAACTTAAACTTATTTAGGAGTCATGATGTTTCATCAATATTGAGAACTAAACCCACAAATTTAAAATTTTCTGAATTTAGAAACACCCACTATGAACAATCAACTCCAGACGATAAAAGTTATTTATCTGGCATACAGCCCACTAATTCAGCCCCAACTTCCGCCTCACTGCACTCTAAGCCCGAATTTCAAATTAAACCCAAAGTCTATCAGGCCAGGCCCATTTTTTCCAATATTCCCACCGATGAGCCCAAACTTGAATCCAGAATCAAAGAAATCAATATGAAAAATCGTATATATAACAACAATAACAACAATCCTCCCCAAAATCGACCAGGCACAAGTTATTCTTCAATCAAACAAGAACCCAGAATCCCTGATACAAAAACATCATTCAACAGATACCAGAAAGGTAGTCTTAAAGATCAACCAATCCCTGAAGACTCTTCTCTAATCAACAGCACCCCTACTACCAGAAATTACAACCCAGACTCTCAAACAAGAGTGCTTAATCACATCCACATTACAAACCAAAGTATGATCAATATCAGAAACGATTATTCAGATAGCTTTTCAAGATCTACAATAAATCAAAATGGATTATCATCTGAAAAAGACCTCTCAAACAGAAACTCGGAGCTATTAACATCGTGGGAGGACAAATCTAGTATAAAAAAAATCAACCGAATCGAAATTCGGAAACCCCCCAAGAAGAAACCCGTAAAGCCTAAGGAGTTAAAGCGTATCTCAAACCTGGATTCTTTGTTTTCAGATATTGCTCTCGATTCCATTGAGATAAATCCAAACTTGACAACATCCATTGCTGAAACTGTATCTAAAACCCAGGAAACAATTTCTGAATTGGACAACGAACTAGAAAAGATTGAAAGCTATGTATCTATCAATGATTCATTAATTTCTACTGAGTCTAATTCCGGAATCAGGAAAAATGCTGAAAATATTCAGGCTCCGCCTAAAATTAACGAGTTTAGTCTCGACGGCACCAAGAAATCAAAGCAGACGATCGTTGTTGATTATTCTCCCAATCTCGTAACTCACATCGAAGAAAGATCTCAATCAGAGCTCGGGCCAAGCATGCTCAATAATCGGGCCGTAAACAATATTTTAGATAGCAACACCAGAAAGAACATTCTGAGAAACAGTTCTACTGTTGAAGCAAGTCCGGAAATATCTAATATGCTAGCTAAAAAGAAGCCATCTTTTAGCTTCCGTAGTTTAATCGGATTAAAGAAAAAGAAATCTAGCCTCAGATAGACTATAAATATTTCAATAAAGTTGGGTTTTTAGGAACATGTATTGTTTTCTAAAAAAAAAAAATAAACAGATATAGGACGAGTTTATATTTCAAACCCAATTTTTTTATTTTATGTAAGTCTTATACTCAATGAAAATTAATTTTGGTATCTTTGCGTTTTCCAGATTTATTTAGTGATTTATCCATCAGATCCTTGGCCTAATTCAAATAATAAAAATCATAATACTTTTAATAAAAGGAGAAAATTAGATATATCCAATAGTAAAAGAAATTATACCTGAATTAAAACGTCAATTCCACCAGAAAGATCAGCTAATGCTTGTAAATATAGAGATTCTTTATCCTAAAAAAAAAAAAAAGGAATAGCACCAAGTTTAGTATTCCAAATAAAAAAATAAAATATTGCAATTCTTTACAAATTCGTTTGTATCGGGATCACCTGGTCTGCCCCTACCAAAGTTTATGCGGATTTCATTGATTGATCTTATAAATTCATAATCCGTAACTCCATTTTCTATATTTTAATTTTCATGTATTGATAGAAAGGTTAAATCAAGGTGGATAACGAGTGCTTTTAAAGTTCTATATGTAGAGTACCAGATATTTTTCCATTAATGAAGCTACGCATTAAAGACAAATTTCGAGATAGGTCCATGACGGATTGAAGTTCGGATTTTGCGAAATGTGAGATTTTGGAGTTGGAGGCTGATATATTATTGCAAGTAGAATTAGAATTCTTTGGGGTAAAAGAGCTTTTTAAAAGATTAATAACAACACGTTCAGAGTCACTTGATGAAGCAAGAATACTGATTTCTCTAATATGGGGAGGTTTTTTTGAAACAGTATAAGCCTTTAATAATGAAGACCCGGTTTGATTTGTTTCAATTGTGGGAACAACTTCTGACACAGAATTAAAATCTAGCATTACTATTATTTTAGGCGAAAAATCGATACTGTACAACTAACAGACAATTTATTTTAATGTGTTAAGATTTGAATATATAATCTGAATGAATATATTAATAAACTTACCTGGTTGTTAATAATTTCCAATGAAGAAGAAGATTCAAAATCATTTCTACACCCATACCAACCAACAAATTCCATTCCAGGATTGACTAACAGGTCTATTTAAAAATTTAATTAGAATAAGAGGGAAATTTGTATGGAAAGCTATAGTTACTTTGGTGGAAAACCCGTTTGAAATATTCAACATCCAATAGATATAAATATTTAGATTCAGTATGCGAGGCGAGTAACAATTCAAATGCAGTAGATATTTGTATGTGACCATCGGTAGTGGAACCAAGCAGACCTCCAACCACAACTATTTAAAATTAAAATGTTTGGTTAAAAAAGAAATTATGCAAGAAAGGTAAAAATTTAAGGCGTGGTTATTTTTTTGGGTTATTAGAAGACAAGAGTAGTTTAATATGATATTTTAAGATAAATAACCTAAATTGGAGTGGGCAACTGCGGGCTGGAATCTATTAAAATGGTCTGAAATCGAAATGATAGCAGAGGAGGAACTAATCAAGAGAGATGAATATTTGAGTAACAGGAAGTTTTAATGTTTTAATTCAAAAAAAGAAAGTACATTTTGGAAGAGATTTTAGACTCTGAATCCATAGCAATGTAAAATATTTGGAATTTCTGCCTGATTGAAAGGAATAAATGTGTTTTCTTTTGAGAAAATATATTGGTTTTAATCTATAATAATCACGCCTTCATAAATTTTGATTTTTGAAAACGGAGTATGGTAGAAATGAAAATAAAATAAAATCATTTATGATATTAAAGCTTTCTTGAACTTTATAACCTTTTATGGCTCGAAAGTGCAAAAGTGGAATCCAATTTTTGATCAATACAAATAATCGATTTAAAAATAATATCTATAATTGGCCTAATTCTGTATGCGCTGAATGGAAAATGCTAGGTTTCGCGAATAGAAACTCAATAGATTTTTGGGCCTGGAGAGGGTTAAGGGTTATATTAAGTAGCAATTCAAATTTCCACCAATAGATGATAGACGAATGCACATATCATCTAAATATTATTTTTTAATAAAAGGGACATAATTTAACCCTATCACGTACTAGTAGAAAATAAAATGGCATTGATTATAAAGTAGGTGCAAAATTTTGCCGTAGATTAATATTAAAGCTATTTGAGATCTTTAGAACACAAGGATAATTATTATAGAAACAACGGACACATTTCAAGCCGATCTTGGTTTGATATCAGCTTAGCAAGGTTTTCAATGAATCTCTGCATGTTGATATTCAGAATTAAAAATGGAATGGTTTAATAAGAATGCATGTATAATTAACTTAAGAATAGAGACTCCAGTGTTAGCTGATAACCAAACCCCAATACCCTTTTCTTTTTAGTAAAAGCATATCAGTGTCTATGATAATATCTGAAAAATAGTAGTATTATTCCGATAAATATCCTACTTATAAAGGTACGCCTTTGCAATTGGTGATTCAAAAAATGTTAAAAAATACATTTGGTGTTATTTGGTTGAATAATAGAACAAAGATTTGTCATAGGATTTGCATTATTAAATTTTAACCCAATGCAGAGATAAATTTGTATCCTAATTCAAGCTGTTTTTTCAACCTTCCCACGTTTTAACTACAACTTTTCTATTTTCGTACTGGTATTAACTTTGGGAGTGTTATTTTATATACTTCTTCTCCCGCCATTTATCCTATGTATATTTATAGACTCTTAATAGCCTTCTCTCCTTAATAAAGTCGGATTAATTTTTATTTTTAATCATATTTTTTCAAATATCCTAAACGATCTTTATTTCCTGAATATCTGTATTATTTTATTTGTTTCCATATGGATCCTTATAAAATATATTATTCAGAATCATTTTAAAGTGTTTGCAAACTCTATTCATTGCATTTTACGATGTCTTGTCCAAGCATTTTCAAAGTTTTTTTGCAGTCGATTTACAATCCATCATCTCCTCTACCTCTGATTTCTTGTGAGTGTAAATTTCTTTAAAATTTTCTATATTGTTTTTTAACATATGCAATTCAGTTTCTTTTGTTTAGGAAAGGCCGATACAAAAAAAAAAGAAGCTATTCCCAGAGTTGAAATGGATAGGTTTCTGATAATTGTTAGCTTAAAGGAGCTATAAAAACAACGTTTTTTTCGATATCTTAATCCTTTGTGAAATACCACTAATCTTTCAACCTTTAAAAGTTCATTTTCAGCTTTCTGAGAAATTTCTATTTTTTGATCAGATATAATCGTTGTGCCCTCAAAATTGAGGGTAGGAGCTTCAAAGGAATGATAAATCCGAATAAAAAATCACACAATACATGTTGAAGAAAACTTATTAATCGAAAAATGACCAGTTTATGTTTTTTTGAATTACAGATGTTATCGGGTACCATTGGCAGCATCCACATGAGCATAGTCATTTCAACCATTTCAGAAAATTGTGCTATATCTAACATATTTAGTTTTCAAAGAAATAGCACTATGTATTTTTTTTCTTTTCTTCTGAAATCCAATAAAAATGGCTTTAAATCTTGACGAGCTTGTAATGATTGCAATATTAAAATTTTCTCTTGCTATTGAGTCCTTTTTTTACGGATTTTCAACCTTATCAATGATCATTAGAGCTCATAAATGTTGGGGTTTTAGGTGCTTTTTTCCAAAAAAAAATTTCCCCAAGAAATTGTACCAAATCCATTCAACTATTCTGAATATTTCTAAACAAGTAATAATCCAAACCCTTTCGTTGATGTTCACGTTTTCACGTTGTATGAGTATTACAAACCCGATTAATTTACTTTCTCTTCAAATTTGAGATCATTATGAGCTGTTAAAAGCTCTTATAAGTTTATCCATATTCTGATACACCCTTGGGCTAAATTTCCAGTGTTCATATGCAGTGCAGTTGCTATTAATGTATATTTTGTCCGAATTCCTTAAATCTATCGTTTGCAAAGTCTCCTGCAATGTATGCAGAAAATCTCATTGTTCTAACCGGGATTGGGATATTATCGAGTTTAAAATACACATTTTTTCTAGAAATTAAGTCATTATCCATTATTTCAGCTTCATCAGATTATAGTTTTTGAAATTCTGGATTCTGATGAACATTAGATTTCCGGAAAGAATACCTGTTTTTTGATTGGAATCATCAATTGTCTTCAGAAATATTTAAATTTATTTTGGTCTTTTTTCACGTATTCAGGATTTTATTCCGGAAAATCTTGACAACTTTGCTTTCTGTGTAAATTGGTATTATTAAACACGGAAACCCCAAATAATAATTGTTTATTTCTTTTGGAAATATATCTTTAATCCTAAGCCCAATATTCTGGGGCTTACAAAAATTTATTTGTCTTTTATGCACTCTTTTTTTACCACATATCTGCAAAATATTTAACATAAAACGAACTTCGGACTCCATTGAACCTCTAAAATTTCAATTTCGAACAAGATATATATATATAATTCAAAATACTATACAAATGAAAAAATGAGAAAAATCTTATATTATCTTCAGCTTATCTTCAGCTTAGGGTATTTATATATATATTTTATTAAAAAGTTAAATTCATATTTCAAATATAAGGTGCTATAGTTTTTTTTCAATCGCCACAATACTGGTTTTTAATAAATTAACTGTCTAAAAATCGACAAATTACAAAATATGATTGTAATATATTGGATCAACCCTTATCGAAGATAAAAACTCTTCATGTTAATGAAAAGTGGGATTTATGACTATGTTTTCAACAGATAAATATATTTCGTGTCACAGTTCACTAATAAATTATAGTGTTCATATATCACCTCTTTAATCTGTTTTTTTCTTAAATACCCTTTTTTTCTGATTTAAGTAAGTTTTTAGAGTTTAAAAAGAATGGCTTGAATTGATTTTTGAAACTACCTTGTCAAAAAATCAAGATTGACTTTTATTAATTTAAATAAATAGTAAATTATTTTCTTTAGTTTATTTTTCCTTACTTTGAATCAATTCTGAATTTTTCGGGCATTTTATCTATTATACTCTGTCAGGAGAAACTAATTTTAGGTCATGAAAAGGACTATGAATTCCAATAAGATATAACTAAAACTCACTAGATGTCTCTCAGTTTTTATGAAGTCTAATAAAATTACACACATATCCTCTATTGGGTGAAGGTGTAATTATTTTTAAATATCCTTTGAACCGCATCCTTGCATTTTAAATACATTCAACGAAAATGTAAATGAAAATTCTATAGTTTATATTCTGATCATGATCAAAGGCACCTAAAGTTCTGATAAATTTAAATATAGAAGTGATATTTTTACATAAATGTCTAAGTATTAAGACCTGATTTCTCCTACTAAAATAACCAACTATTTCTCTTTTATCGGCCTATCACATAGGTTGAAAAATTGCAGACTGAAGTTTTTTGGTTGTTTTTTTTTGGAAGCTAGAAACTTGGACGACTTTTATTTGAGGTGTTTTTAGCCATATGGATATTACTATCTGAATTGTTTTAGTTTGATATCAATATCAGAAATCGATACTAGAATAGATCCACTGAATTCTGTTTATGGGTTGACTTCTGCGTTAATACCTGGTTTTGCTAAGATTTTTTTAGCTTCATGGTGATATAGATGTTTTATCTCTTAAAATAAAAAAAAGTTCCAAAAAAGCACGAGTTCATCTTTTACTAGAAATTGGAGGTTATCTAAATCATTTTTTTTGGGGGGGGGGGGTTAATATCATAAAACTGTCATTTTGGTAAAAATATGTTTTATCTTGTGCTCTTCATCGAAAATCAGTTATCTGGATAAATACCCATTAAAGATGATGGTACATCAATCAAGTTAAAATTTCAGTTATTTTCTTAATTTAAACCTAAATTTAGAAAAAAATCATATATATACACTTCTCAAAACGTCTTTTTGACTAAATAAAGTTAAATTACTAGTTATATTACATCATTGCTCTGACTTCAGGAAAATAATTTTAATTTTGACCTTATACCTTTATTATATTTTAATTTGGTATTATTTATGCTAATAGACTGCCTCTGTAAAAGAAAAATGGTTAGTGTTGAATTATTAGTGTGTTGCATTATATATACCGAAAAAATCATATTGAATATATTTATTATATTCAATTATATTGTTTTTGGATTTTTGATATAATTTTATTAAATAGGAATCTACACTCGACGTCCCTATTCTTCGGGATACAATTCTATTTACTATATCAGACTTTATCATCTAATAGAAAATTTTAAATTTTACAAATTTCAATTAAATAAAACTAGTGATTTAATGGGTAAGCACTTTTATTACCACGGAATTTTATTGTAAGATAACGCCATTAAAAACTAATCTAAAAAAATATGAAAAAAAAAAAAGACGTATAGAAAAGACTATTATCCTAACTACAATAAGCTCCTCTGCCGG
>LSSL01006934.1:0-19402 GCA_001953115.1 Smittium mucronatum | reverse complement strand
GGCTTTCCTACAAATAGCTGTTAGACGCTGAGATCCGTCTGGCTGTCGAACGCTGGACTTGTGCACTAGACTATGTCTCAGCTGTGCTAAACGATAGGTTCCTCCTGTTTCTAGATGGTCCTCCTCTGGAATCGCTGTCCTCCGAATCGCTGTGCGCTATCTCCACTACTCCCAACCAAGAATAGTGCAACGCCGTGCGCTGTCTCCACTACTCCCAACCAAGAATAGTACAACGCCGCGTGAAATTTTAGTATAGTGTACTTCGAAAAGTACACTATTAAGCCCCTAAACCACGGCAAGGTATTTCACTCTTAGGGGATAATAAAAAGACTTGAGACAATTTAATCCGAAACAAAGTATAGAATATGTAATTGAAGATTTACATTTTAACTAAATTGCGAATCCACACGTTTATTGTATAAAAATAAATAAAACTTAAAAAGCATTTTGAAATTTAGTAAATTGAAATGTGGATATATTTCTTAAAAGGTTTTAATCCTGCCCATTATCTTGCATACTAATATTACTAGATACTTTTTGGTTGAGATATAGCTGAATAGTTTTAATTTTATTAAAGAGTAAAATTTGTAATATGAATTTTTTTTAGAAAATATTAACCAAAATTTTTTATTTCCAGCTTATAGACGGTGAGATTCAATTCAAAGCTAATTTGAAAAACGGCTTATTCCTTTAACCGATTTTTTTTTGTTAGACAGGCAAAAGTTTGAAAGTTAGTCAAACGAATCGATGATAAATGGCATTCATAAAATGCAGCAAGTTTTTATATTGAGATTTAGACATTTATATTGACCCTCTAAACCCCTGAAAATGGTTTGCTTAACTACAGCATTGCCATAATTAAGTAAATCTACTGCAGGTATCGAGTTTTTTTTTACGAACTTTGGTTTTTCACGAATGGGGAAAACTTTCCGCCTCTTTTTAATGCGATTTATTACTATCCATTAATATAATTGGCCAATGTAGTTACTTATAGAATCTAACTTATTTTAATATATCCAATAAACATGAATAATTTTATGTATCTATCTAAATAAATTCTATTGATCTAAGATTTAAAACACGTTGATTTTTACAAATTAAATTTGGAATAAACTATGTGTAAGGGTGAGTGACGTGACTGAAGGCCTATTTCCAATAGTCAAACGTGATTGGATAAACCATCCAATTACATTTAAACTATTGATAATAATATGTTTTTTTTAGTATTTCTGATTTATTGCTAATTATAATACCCAATCAACCAGAAATGCGTTTTTATCAGAAACTTATTAATTGTGCATTTCCTATATAATCCCAGGCAATAGGCCTGTTCGGAAAAACATACCATTTTTATATTTATTTTATATTTTCTAAAAATTCATAAGCACTTTAAAAACTTAAAGTATCAAAAAGCTAATAAAATCTTAAAATCAAACAAAATCATTCCTATACCAGCAATGATTGTTTTCCAATTTACCTCCAAGACATTTCGCCTACCATTTGACCACTAAATTTTTTCTATTAATCTCTTTTAGAAAAAGTGCATATTACAATGGAAATCATTATTTTTAATAGTACTTTGTTTTTTAATCTTGACCTTTAATATTTTGGTTAAGTAGACGAAATGTACTGTAGGCTTTCAGTCCTGACACCCAAAAACATTTATCTTAAGATAATTAAATGTAACTATTAGAAGCAGAAATGGCTCTTGCGATTTTAAAAGCATTTTAATGTAAGATTTGGATTTTTAAATGGAAATATCACACACAATCCTTTTATTTAAATCAAAAAAACCAAAATTAGATCTATAAAATTAGAAAATATAGTTTATTATCTTTTCTGAATCTTAGAATTTTAAATAAACTATTAAAATTATCTTAGCTAAAACCATCAGATACTATATTTTGCCTGTTTTACACTAGTGAGGATCCATTTTAGTTGAAAATCAAGATATATTTAGAACTCTGAGTTTGGTTTTGGATTAAATTATAGCCTCTATCGATAAATCTAGTAAGGTTTAAATTAACAAAAAAGTTCCTAAAATGTATTATTGTTCACATATTGTCAATTTTATTTTATATTCAACTTTTTATGACCGTCTTCGAATCGGAAATATTATTAATAATGGTTAGCTAATTCTTAGCTAACTATTATATTCATCAAATATAAAAATAGAACAAAGAAAATATGAGAAAAAAATGAGAAAAGAAAAAATTAATTATAAAAAAAGGGAGATGAGGAGGTAAGGAAGGTTTTTTACCGATAGAGTTTTTTCTTAAAACTTTCTACTAGTCAGTTTTAATATTTATTCCTTTATTAGTATATCAACCTAGCTTATAAATATTAGCCATACAAATTGATCTATATATTGTAATTGGTTTATTTTTTCGGGAGGCCTTGAGTGTATAATTTTCAAGATGGGTTGTAAATAATCTTACATAACCAAAAATCCAATGAAAAAAAATCACATGAAAATATATGCGTATATATGTTAATTTTTTAATTTTTTAATTTTTGGAAGTATTTGCTGCTAAAAATGGGTTTATTTTACAAGAAAATATTCAATATATTCGATGGGTTTTAATAGATTGATAATTTATTAGTGAAATTAGAAAAATAAAACCTTTTTATTAAAGAATACAATCGCAGCTAAAATACTTTTTTGTTCAGTATTATCAAATTTTCTGTAGATGGCGCATAGATTTTTATATATTTTATGCAATTTTCGCTATGTGTGAGTTTTTTTAGAAAAAACCATTCATTTAAATCGAGAGATATCTTTGATAAAAAAAAATTATAATCTAGGTACTCTTTTCTTAAAGAACCCCTTTATATTTTTGATTATTCTTTTCGGAACTCTTTTATGTATTTTGTAGAATCACATATCAATAAAAATGTACTGGTTTAAAATTCCCAATATTAAATTTTTATAAATCGGTATTCGGACAGATAAAAAGAAATAAATAAATATTAGTTATGTTTATTTACTATGAATATTCGACCTCTTGTTTTTTAAGTAAGATTTCGGCTTAAATTAATTTGTCAAACTATTAACCAAATTAATTTTTAAAATTTACTGGCTCATATATCTTAATTCTTGAAAATTTTGGCTAAACCTTTTTTAGAGTCCAATATTTGGGAATTTACTTTAATATTTCGCTTTAATGGTTTCCCGGGACAATATAAACTAAAAATATATCGCTTTTTTGATTAATTATTTACAGCCTAATCATATTTCATTTCATACTAAAATACTTTTTCCAAATAATTATATTAAAATTTTAAATCATGCAATATTTGCCATATATGAAAAAAATAACGTTCATATTTTATTAAACTATCCGTGAATTTTATAAAATGGTTAAAGTTAATGCTATGAAATTTTTTTGTATGGAATATCAAACTAGAAATCAATATTATTATTTTTTCAAAAAAAAAACCCCAAAGATAACTGTCATCCTCCCTCAAATATAGGTTACCTTGGTTGCTTTTTTGCTATAAACCCACTAAATGGTCCAAAACAGAGACAGAAATCAATTAAAAGTAATAAAACATCTTATTATTTGAGAAAATAGTAAATTACTACAAATAATCAAAGCTCTGTGTAATGAATTTAACCGGTTCCCAATCCTTCTAGATGACATTTTGATGCAAATATATATCTATAACTGATCAGTATACATATCTGGTCCATTTAAAGATAATAAATGAGATGTTTATGGAACCATCAAACAAAAAAAAGTTCAGTAAAAATTTTTACGATTCATATAGCTTTCTCAATCGATCTGAAGTGCCTGTTAACATAAAAATATAATTTTTAAACTCGTTTTTATGCCTATTGGCTATTACGGAGGCGATAACTTTGGTACTATTAAATTGGGGTTAAATTTTTCTTTACTTCCAATTTGAGTAAAAAATTGTCATTTTTATCATTATCTGTAATTTGAAGATTATTGGATCAATTTAACAAAAAACTGTCTTATTTACCTATTTTACATCGGAAATTAGACATTTATAAAGTCGCAGAAAAAAAAGATACTTTCTATTTTTTACTAATGATAATTTTACCCTATAGAAACCGTATATTTTTTCTTCAATATGAAAATATAAATATCATTTTCTACTACATTTATGTATATATTAATCGAGCTCGAAGAGCGAGAATTAATTAATATTATATGAAGAGAGGAGATATATTTAGTCCCACCCACCCAGTCCCCATTTCAACCTTTGCGAAAAGATAATAAGGATATCATAATGGTACTTTACAGTATTTATATTAGAAAAAATTTAGCTTTTAAAAAATTTTATAGAAATTTTTTTCTTTTATTTGTAATTTCGGTTTATTTCATCCAATATAGATGGTAACACTAAATATATCTCCTCTATTCATATAATATTAATTAATTCTCGCTCTTTGAGCTCGATTAATATATAAATTAAACGTATTAACGATTTTTAAAATTATTATCATTATCCGAAAATGGAAATTAAGTTTTTTTGTGACAAATGGAGATTTCAAAAAGTTGTATTATTTGGTTTTTTTCGATTTTAAAGTTTTTTTTGCTAATATAGCATTTTTTAAATTATTTTATCCGAATTTCAAAATCGTTTCAGTTTTATTTAGCTAAAAACCATGTTTTTTTATTTGATATTTAAATTTAAAACCAAAGCTATCATTTAAAATATGTGATATTAATAATTGACATGTATCTAAAAATCATTTCTCTTTATGAAATTCAGTAAAAAATTAATCGAAATAAGATTAATAAGGTTAAAAAATATGGTGATATTTTTATAAAATGAAAATGATAATAAGATTCCTCTCCTTATATTTGGTGTTAATTCAAACTGATCAAATGAAAACTGAGCCTCTTCTATTTTCTCTTTTGGTTCATTGATTACAAAATAACCATTAAATTTTCGATAATTATAAATAGATAATATTTTTAAAATTTTTAATCGGTTAAATTGGTTAAATTATGTAAAAAAATATTTTAAATATGAAAAAAATATAATAATAGGATAGCGATTTATTCTATTTCAGGAAAAATAATTAGTCTTTCAGGGTATGATAATAACCCCACCCCCTTATTTTAATTGAATAAAAACACACTATCTATACTAATAACTAAAAACCGGAAACATTGACTATGATTTAGATAAAAAAAATTAATTTTTTCAAATGGGAGCCTAACATAATTTTGAACTTTTTTTTCATCGTTAAAAATGAGTATTTTTTGTGATTTATTATATATAAAATCATTTTATTCATTTAATAATTTCTTATAAATTATATATATATATATAATTAAAATTTCGGTTTTTAAATCTTCACAATAATTCGCTTAAATCTTGAATATTTTCAAAAAAAAAATGAATTTATAGATTTATATATTACGTGCTTTAAACTATGTTATACTATTAAACAATGATTAGTTCTCTTAATGTGGACTAATAATACTATTTAAGTAATTATCTGGATTAAATAAAAATTTTAATAAAAAAAACAATAATTAAACAATAAAAACACATAATTTTTCGATAAAAAAAATTAAAGGCTCAAAATAAAAAAAATTGAACTATTAATATAGTATAAAAAATGAATTAGTCGTTTAAAAATAAAAATAAAATTACATAATCAAATTTATTGATAGTATATAATTCCTAGCTATTAATAATCCATGTTAGCATTCCTTTTTATTCGATTTATAATTTTATTTAAATATTTGAAAGCCATTTTAATTAATTTTTGTTATAAATTTCAATTCTAATTAATGTTTGTACTAGATATAATCATCTAATAATAAAAAATCCGACTTAATATTAATATCTATGATATTAGCGCTTATAGAAAATTTAAATGTATCAAATTATTGAATTTGATAATAATTTTAAAAAAATTATGGAACCGCATTCTTAGAACAAAATTTTGGTATTAAATCGGTTTATATTATATTAATTATACTAAAACATTGATGCCTGTGAAAGGATAATAATATTCAAAAAATAAATGGCATAAATAAGAAAGGTAAAGATTCTTAGTTTATTTTAAAATATAATTGGTATTTTTTATATTAAAAAGTATAAGGGTTTGTGGAATGTCAAATAAAATTTAATTAAAATTCTATATTTTACTCATTATTTTATATTCAAAAAAATAAATAAGCGATTTTATGTAAAGGGGGTTAAAGAGATTCAAATTACCACCCGATATCTCTTGTAAAAGACCAAGTAAATGTAAAAAAAAATTAATTATGATCTCAAAAAATCATATTTATTTAAAATAATTTTTTATCATTCCTTTTTATCTACTTTATTGAAAGCCTCGGTATATATTCCACCCCTTCACCATATAAAAGGTATGTGTAGTTGAAATTTTTTAAAAAAAATGATAGTTTTGTATCAATATATTAAAAAATAGATATTTATTTGTATTTGATAGCTTTTTAAAAATTAATATTAAAATACCAGAGCTGCTATAGAGGGAAAAATTATTATTTTTCTCTCATATAAACTCGTAAGCCATTAAAAAAAGTCCAAAGATGAATGGCCGAAATACAGACATTTGATTTATTTAATGAAGATCATGGATGATCTTATATTACCGTTCAAAAAAACTCAAAAAAAAGTTTTGTATAAACGTTGAAATATTTGAATAAGTATTTTTCAGAAAATAGTGAATATATATAAAAAAAATGCTTTGGAGGTTCTTTTTCCATCGAATAAATGTGATAGAATGCTAAATAATTTGATTTACAAATGAAATGAAGACTAAAAAAGTAATTTTAATATAAATAATTTTTTTAAATACACCATGTACTTGGAGCTACTTATTCGTTTATATACCGAAATAATTAAAAGCTCAAAAAAATAATAAATTACCTATTTCTATCAGGATATTAAACTAGAATATTAAATCAAAAAAATCTTATTTTTCACTAATTTTTTTTAGACTAAATGCGTAAAATAACATATTTTTTATACCCATATTGAAATTATAAAAAATTTTAACACGAAAATGAAATATTTTTTATAATAATAAATTAATGGGAAAAAAAAAAGTTTAAAGTTGGCTCTATTATATATACATTACAGATATTGTGTAATACTGAACCGTATATTTCAAAAAAATACCTAATAATTTAAAAGAGCTGCTTTATATGAATCAAATTACAATTTTTTTTAAAAATAAAATCGGGTTCGAAATAAATTTTTGATTAAATAATAATTTTTTTAAGACTGATATTAAAACCACTAATATTTTTCTTAATGCGCATGGTATTAATACCGAGATAAATAGTTTTTTTTTGTAGCTAGAAGTTTTTATAAATGTTTAAAACTTGAAATTTGAAACTCTAATCCAAAATTCATTACATTATTTAATATTTAATAGCTCAATGTGAATAAAAAACCCAAAAAATGTCTTTTTAAAATATTTTTTTTGAAAAAAACTTCTACAAAAATTAGCGATAAATTTTATTATAATTATTTTTTTGTGATTTAATTTAATCTGATTTTAAAATCAGTATAATAGCGGTCTTTTATTTAGAAATTTATCAATTATTTTAAACTTAGATATAAAAATATGTTCAATTGTCTCTATTTCAAAAAAATTTGAATGTTTATAGTGTTTAAAATCATAAACTCTCCATAAGAAAGGCTTTTTATAAGATTTTATGAATCAAAAATAAATGAAAACTTACACTCAGTATAATTTTGAAACCCTATTAGATAAAACAAGGAAATTATACTAATTATATATTTATATGCCTCAAAGAAAATATGAGGCATACTAAGGCTAATTAATGCCATAGAATTTTTTTTTGGAAAAAGATAAAAATAAAATCAGAAAATCCTACAAAAGTGCCACTCTTACGTCTAGAAAAAAAATATTTATAAGTATATTTGAGTAAACATACATTTTTTTATAATCATATAGATAAATAATACAGAAGATAGTAATGCTCATTTAGCTGATGTGAAGGAAATGATTAAAATTTTTTATTGAAGGAACTTCTATGATATCTATTTGGAAAGAAGAATAAGGCTTTGCTTTTTTAAACCAGAATACAATATATTTATATGGGAATCTGTTTTTATCATAAAATAAACTCTTCCAAAAAAATAATTTTCACAGAAAACTGAGAATAATTCTTTTAATGCTAGCTAAATGATGTATTATTGTTAAAGTTGGGTACAATTATCGAACTTTATAAAGTCTTGATTCATTCAAATTAGATATATGGTTATAAGTACACTTAATTTAATTTTAATTATCTCGAACCGGTATTCTTACTTATTTTAACATTTAGTTTTGAATTGAGAGAATCTTCTATAGATATACTTACAATAATATATCACAAAAATACAATATTAATCTTTAATAAATCTTAAAAAAAAAATAAGGGATTTTTGAAAAATCAGCATTTCTAACTTTAATTTTTCTGAGCTCGTAACTTAAAAGGTCATTTTATTTATTAAATAACTTAAAAAACCGGAATATATGATTAAATAAAATCCAGATTAATACAGAAACACAAAACTTTAAAACTATCGTTTACCTATAATATTTTTTTCATTTTCCATCCACCGAATAGGAACGTGTGAGAGGAGGGGTTATAATAATGCATTAGAGTTTTTTAAAAAAAAATGGGAAATATACAGGGTTAAGAATTAATTAACATTTTCCCGAAATTAAAAAACAATTTTAATTGATTGTTTATCTATTTATCTATTTATCTGTTTTTTTATTATAATTAAATACTTTATGTGGAAGTTTTTATTTTTCGCTAAAATTACTAATTTTTTTTGCAAAACTACCCGAATTATCTAAATATTAAATTGTGAAGATATTTATATGTGAAAAATGGAAATTAACCTATAAAAAAAATATATAAAATTATTTTTGGTTTTACGATAATTTTTAAAACGCGATGAATGACTATTTTATCATCTCTTAGTGGATTTTTATTTACTATATTTAAAGTTTAAAATCGTACTCGATCTTATCAGAAAAGAATTTTATTAGGAAAAATGAGAAATTTGTTTTTTAAAAATTAAAATCCATACTTGAAAATTACAAAACTTGACAAAGTATTTTTTTTGTAAAATTTAAAAAAAGTGAACTTCCCTTAACAAAGGTTTATTCAATTATTAATTTTTGGAGAAATTTGGAAAAAGCCTCGAATGGAGAGTAAAAAAAAACATATGCTAATTCATACTTTTCATCGAACCCTGATATAAATCCAGTGATTTTTTTTTCAATCCCCCCTTTTCTAAAACAGCGATATTAGGAAATAACTTCGGAGCATATTAATTGTAAATAGTTTTAGATTAAATTAAGGCCATGTAATAATATCAAAAACTTCACCCAATTACATAATCTAAAACAAGTTCATATGGGAATTTTGAATTTAGAAATAAATAGCCCTAAATAATATTTTTACAGATTACTGTAACTTGAAAAAAAATGAGCAGAAAAAATCATATTAAACCCCATTTTTTTAAGGATGGAACTTGAATTTTAAACGGAAATATCTAAACCTTTATCTTTTTGAAATTTTCTTAAATTTTAAAAAAAAAATTTGAAAGTTAAATTTTGGATACTAATATAAATCACATTTCAAAAAATCAAAAACAAGTTTATGAATATGAATAAAATATAAAATATAAAATATAATTCATTCTTGCATTGGAAAATCTTATATTCAAGCATTTCAGAGGCAAATAAAGGTCCCTTTTTTAACGAAGAATAAACCTAATTTAGGACTAAATTTCAGTGAATATTAAATTTACCAATTTTAAAGTAATATTACCTATGGAATATATATATCTGGCTCTGATTGGCTACGTTTTCAACTAATTTTTTTATTTTTTATTTTTTATCACGAAATTTTATTGTAAGAACGTTTTCGACTAAGAAAAACTTTAAAATTGAAAAGAATTTATATCAGATATTCACTATAAAACTTTTATCATCAGTTTAATTTTTTTTTACCTAATTTGATTGCAAATTCGTTTTAATTTACTCAAATTGATTTTTTTTTAAAAAATTAATTTTAAATTTTTTAAACACAAATTGATTCTAATACACTCAACTTTGATTATTATAAATTTAATACGAGTCGATTATGATTTTTAAGATTCTTTTAACGCGCTTTTGTAGCAGTCTAAGACTGTTTTAAATGAATTTCATAAGCAAGAAAAAAAAGACTAATTTCACCAAGATATTGATTTTGGTTTATTCTTGTCTTTTTTTTTTTCATAAAAGTATATGTAAATAGTTTATTTGTATTCAAAAATTCATTTCAATATATAATTCACTATTTGGACTAGTAGCTTGAATCTTTTAACCAAGCACAAAACCGGCCTAAATGCTCTACCAATAGCTTCAGCTTTTTTAATCTATCGAATAGTCCCCCAATGGAATATGCAGATTGGTGAAGAATCGGGTGCTATTTATGCAGATCTGGTCCTGAAAAGGCGAACTTTGATTGTTAATCATCATTTCATTCGCCCATTTGATTTCTAATACGAATATTACGGGAATTGGGGGTTGGAAAAGCGCCCAAGCATTGTCCATTTTTATTTTTTAGAAAAAAAATCAAGGAAATATATATTCTATCATCCCCACTTAAATTTTAAAAAGAGATACAAGGTAAAGCTACACATATCATTGATATTACTTTTCTAAAAAGCTATATATATATATATAAAATTTTTTTTTAAAAAAACAGCATATTCTCTAAATTTCGCTGCCAAAATACATTTTTTTTTTTAGAAAAAAAATAAAAAGAGAGAGGGTAGACGGGTTAGCGAAATGTCACTAAACCCTATATCGAAAAGGATAGGGTATTCGTACTTGGGTAAAAACATAAATTACTTGAAATGTAATGCATTAATGGATAAGTTAGTGTCCTTAACTATCGATTCGAGGAAACACGGTCTCAATGGATCGAGCAATGCAAAAGGTCTGGAATACCGGAAAGAGCGTTTCTTTGATGCCGATGAGAACGTCGGTGTACTATTGCTACTAGAACCAGAAAGTGTATATACCAACGGGAGGAGAAATATCGGCAAAGTAACCGAAAAGGAAAAAAAAGCGTTTCTCGATGCGGGCTCAAAGTACTATGAGGTGAATCAACTTTTATATTTCATGAAATACAGTTCTTATAGGGCCCTCAACACACTCCTTACACGACTTTGTGGACTTAAATTGCAAAACTCTTTTTCATAAATTTTCGATAAAAAAAAAGAAAGAAAATATGTAATTGTGTGTAGATAAAAAGAGGCGGCGAGATCACGTACCACGGTCCGGGCCAACTAGTCGCATACCCAATTCTCGATCTCAAAAAACTCGGTCTGGGAGTCCGCGACTTCGTCAATGCCCTTGAAACCGGTGTTAGCGATACTTGTCACTCTTTTGGCATCGATACGTGCACGTACGGCGAATTCCCTGGAGTTTGGGCTTCCGAAACGAGGAAAATAGCGGCGACGGGTACGCACATTCAAAAGTATGTCACGAGCCATGGAATCGCATTAAACTGTACTACTGATTTGCAAAGATTTGATTCGATCGTTCCTTGCGGCCTCCACGGCAAAACTGCCACTTCTTTATATAGCGAATGTTTAATTAAGCGAGATAAATTCAACAAGGACCTGCTTGACCCCATTAACGTTTCTAAAACTCTTTTACCCTGCCTGTCCGCCACTTTTAATGCTCAAATCGTCCCCCTTAATTCATTGTCGCCAAGCCTTGACAGTTTCATTAATAACTTTATAAATACGCTAAATTAATTTCGGTTGATTATTTTTCAACATCAAAGATAGTATAAAAGTAAAATAAAATTTAAAGATAGTTTATATCAAAAGTTTCCTCTTTTTTTCATATTTTTTTTCCTTAGTCCTTCTTAGTTTTCTTTTTTTTTTTTAGCTGAGGTTTGCTTGACTTTGCTGGTTTAGATCCATTTTCCTGCTTGCGCTTTCTTTTTGTCCCATTAGTAAGTTTTGTATCTTCTGGGTTATTAAATATTCCGATAATAGAGCTGCCGACTGAAACCACGCCTATATTCCTATTACCCTTTGTATTTTCGATCAAGGATTTTATTGACTGATAAATAGGTGCAAGGTCGGGTACCTGAATGCCGTTGGTTACAGCGCTAGCCTTATTAAAACCTGCCCCTGTTTCTGATGATTTCTTGTATTCTAATAAATCAGTATTCGGCGGCAAGCTATGTTTCAAACCCTTCAACACTAAATAAAAGGACTTCAAAATCGACACCAATCTCTGTTGGGGTATAGCAACACTCTTGGTTCCATTTGCGGATTTTTCCTCTTCAGTACTAGGTGATTTTGTACCAATGCTGCTGTTATAAACATCGACGCATTTGACCAAGTTCTCTGATAGTTTAACTAACCAATCATCGACACGCATGATACCTTCATTACCCTCATTCAAGTGCTTTTTAAACTCACTGATATTGCATTTAACTAGATCTCCATAGTACTGATACGCTTCAGCCAGTCTGAATCCATTTGCCACCGCTGATGGGTCACTGTAACGAGATATGATTTCAGCTACATTAAATGGAAGAAAACTGGACGATTCCGTCTTAAACTGAGTTATCAATGGAGAAAAGAAGGAATACTGCAGTTTGCTATTTTTTCGCTCGAAAAAGTCTTTTGCCGCATCAAAATAAATCTTCTCAAGACCCAATCGAGCATTTGTTCCTTGCTCTACCAATTTGGGGTTTGAGCTGGCTCCAAGCTTGGATGATAACGAAGCAAGAATCTTTGAAATAAATGTGCATGCAAATGTATAAGTTTCAAGCTCAGTCTTCTCATTCGATTTTTTAGCAGTAGAAAAAACTGTTTGCAGAGAACTTATGGCTGATTCGACCAATTGTTTGATTTGAGATTCGTCGTCACCATTGATAAAAACTTCGATATCTGGTCTTTTGAGCGATAGAACGCAAGTTCTTATCTTGCTGTACAAGTTTGCATTCTTGGTGCTAATGGTGAATCTATGTGCAAGAGGTATCAGCTGTGAAATAACTTTGAATATCAGTGGGTTTCCGGATTTAGATTGCTTTTTGATGTAAAGAGAGTATAGATCCAAGACTCGCAATTTGAAATCAATAACACTTTGTTCGCCTTCAGCCTTTTCTTTTTTCTCTTGGTTTTTTATTTTAAAGATTGCTGATAGTTTTTCATCGAACTCTTCCATTTGCTCGTCGTTTAATAATTCCTCATCACTACTATCATCATCCTCCATCTCGTTGTCATCACCTTCATCATTATTGTTGGCTAAATGATCTCCAAGAGCACTCTTAAGACGGTCTTCAAGTAAACTATCAACTTCCAAGAACCCATCATCTTTGGTTTTACTCGAGTCATTCTCAATAATTTCATCTAGTTCGTCTTCGCTATCTTCCAAAATTTGAACATTTTGGTTTTGAGATTTTATTGTATCAAATAAGATATCGAGCCCGGTGGTAGAAATATTGGAAGATATGACTGAAAAAACACTATTGATAACGTTCCTCAAAACAGAATTTTTCCTTGTTAGCAAACTGACCAGTAGATCTAGTAAAACTTCTTCAGGGATGTGGGTTTCTTGTTCTGAAGCCTTTTTCTTATTGAATATATGATCAGCGCAAACCATCAATTCATCAATAGATTTAGCAAGCTCTGGCAAATCTTCGTTTTGAAGAGAAAATAAGGATTCATCGACATCTTCACCAGTTTTTAAGAGATCACTTGTAATAGACTCGGTTACTAGGCTTTGTATATATAAAAGACACAATAATTCACCAATAGACCTTGATTTCTTGTTTAAGTCATGTTCATCTCCAGTACTGCCACGGACGGCTTTTGGATTGAGGAGTAAATTAATTCGCTGAACAATCTCTTTACGTTTCTTTATCTCGGGTTTTGATTGAGAATACAGTAAGGTCATTTGGGGGCTGGATTTAGACTTTTTAAGACAAGAATTTTCAACTGAAGATATTTCGTTCAAAATTTTAGATATCCAAAGATCCCCGTCGCTTGTGGATCCTAGCAATCGCAATTCCTTATCTCCAACTTTAAAATCTTTCAGTTTTTCAAATCCCATTGGAAGCTTTGTGAGAATTCCAAAGAGGGAAATAAGACGCTCACTAAGGGCTTTGATGATTTCCAGATCAAGTAAAGGTTGAGTTTCAGAAGATTTGTCGACTGCGAATGATAATGAATTAGTGACGAAAAATTGTATGGAATTATCAAATAGTTTTTTGCTTCTGGGAAGTTCAGCATTATTTAAGATTTTCATGATTTGGTCAAGTGCCCAAATCCTGTTCTTTCGGACAGTTTCTGGGGAGGATGATGCTGAGTCATTGGTGGATTGGGATTCAAGAGACAATTTATTTGGATTAAGGACCAAAAACTCCAAGTGGTTGACGTAAGAGATCAAAGATTCAGGAGTTAAATTAGCCATTAGATTTGACACAGTATTGCTCCTAGTAACTTTGTCAAAGTTTCGGACGCTTCCAGGACCAGTTAGCTTTTCAACAAGAGCTAAAGATATTATTTTGTCGGATTCAGCACGAGTTGTAAGGGATTGGAGGAGGTTTTTAGAGACATTATGCAAATTTGATTTTTTAATTCGAGACATATTCATAAGTGTATAAAATAGATTTTTTGTCAAAAGCATGGGGACAGTGTCGGGACTGACTTTTACTATTGCTATCTCAGCCAGTTGGAAGCCCCAAAACTTGCGGGTGATTGAAGAGTTAGGAGAAAAGTAGCTCTTATCCACAACAGCATCCCAAATATCCATGAAAGATAGTGGAGAAGAGTCAGATGAAACGTTGAGTGCAGGAGATTTAATTTCAGAGTTGGTGGGGAAATAATCATCAATTATTTCATGCCAAACAGAATGAACAGAAGGGTGATGATAGACAGAGGAATCAGGCGAATCGGCAGAGTTTTCGGATAAAATTTTTGCCAACTTATTCAAATTTTTATAAGAATATATTGAGCCGGAGTCCCATGATTTTAAGGTAGAGGACCAAGGGTATTCAGGGCAGAGTTTTATTAATAAAAGGACCAATTTGAGTTTATCAGGAGAATCGATATCATCTCCACCAACGACATTATCCATAATATAAGGGATTAAAAATGAAGATAAAACCTCGCTATCAACCTGTATTTTTTTAAAAAAAGAAAAAGTTTAAAGTCAATAAAAAAGTGAATATATCGAAAAATATTTAATAGATAATCAAGTAAAAGAATAAAAGCTGATCAACTTAAAAATATAATAGTAATACGAGAAAAATATGACTTACAGACTGGACAATTCGGCATAGGGTGTTATAGGAAGCTTCACGTAACCAAGGTTTAATATTCGACATTTCAACAAGCTGGTCGACAATTTTAGATAAATCCTCGTTAGTAGTTGTGCTTTTGGAGAGGACACCAGAAGTTGCCAAACTCAAAAAAGTGAAGAGTCTACCAAACCACATATCTTTTTGTTCTTGGCCGGTCATGGAAGATTTTATTTCAGAGACTTTGAATAGGATGGAGAGGACCAACTGGGTAGTGATAACAGGGGTTTGGGCGAGAAGCTCAGAAAGAACCATTGAGAAGCCCTGACGAGCGGCATCGCGGGAGCTGGTGAGACCTTTAATTAAACGTTTTAAAGCATATCCTACGTCAGGAGCGCAGAGCAATTCCAAATCGGACTCTTTTTTGGCTTCTTTTGGGAGAGGATTAGGAGCATCATCAGAATTATTTGCAGAAGCTTGAAGCTCGAAAGCTTTTTGAAAATTAATTAGAGCATGTAATAATTGTCTAGCAGCTTTTATGCGTTTTTCGGGATTTAGATCGGCCAAATCCCAGTAATATTCTAAGGTTGAACTCATACTGAGGGGAGAGGAAAGGCGTATGGCAGGAATGTAGAGAGAACGGGCAAATGGGTTATGGTCGAGGAGAGGGGAGGTGTGATAAAGAAGATGAGCATGAAATCTACAAAAAAAAATAAACTAGAAACTAAAACTCAGCTAGTTCTTAGACTCTATTTTTTGAGAATTTAGCTCTCTTAATTCCTGACTGCAGTTTCGATCTGGCAGATAAAATATTTTTTTTGTTAAATAGACGATACGTTGCCAATAATTTTTATTCCATAAAAAATTTTCAGCGTTTGGGTATATTTTTTAGTTTAGCACCATATAAATAAAACAATGCTATTGGTCAGAAACACGTCGACATTTTTATTTTTCGGTTTTTGGTTTATTTTTGATCCACAGACCAAAATTGGTCGCATAATCGAGATCAGCGTATTAAAATATTTTATTATAGTTTTCATGGGAATTAGTAGTGCTTATTGGACAAAAATTAATTATTATTTAATTATTTGCATCTAATACCAATTATATGGGCGGGTGTGGGAGCTATAGGATAATCGTTTCTATTAGGAATATATTTGAATTAATTGTTGGCTAAATAAAATATTAAAAATAAATAGCAAAAAGGCAGATCGCAGCTCCTTATAGACGAATAAAGATATTCCCACTTGGTCATCTAGCATAAATCAACTACTCCGACAAACCTTCCAAGCACGTCGTATAACCTTCGTAAATCAAATGCTTTAAAATGATATATAGCATTAATTCATTAAAAATCTAAAACGTAGATTAATTTCGATCCCAAAAAACTTGTTAATTGGTAGTCGCTAAGAAATATTATTGAAAGAGCAGATCTTTAACAAAAAGTGGACGCGAATAATAAATTCGTTAATTGAAGGATTTGAAATGCAGCAAAAAGCATTGTTTAAGTCACAACTGATAAAAAACTATTTGATAGAGGATCAAATAACATAATAAAATGATTTATCGGAAACAAAAAAAGGAAATATTTTATTTTAAATGGGAAGCTGAATAAATTGGAAAAAAGTGTGAATAGAGAAACTTCGCATCTCGGTTATCGAAGGAAAAAAAAGATCGGGCTTTATTCAAATAATGATTGAAATTAAATGTATTTGTTTCTATACTAATCGGGCGAACATAGAGAATTTATTCCAGAGAGGCAGCCCAAGATTCAGCGTCGAAATTTGGATCTTCGAAATCATAAGTACCTAGATAAAATATAATTTTTTTAGAATAATGGATAATTTCCGGATATGTTATTATAAAAAATACTAACCCGAAGAAACTGGAGTGTTCTTTTTGACCCAAGCTTCTTTAGCTTCTTTTATTAATCTCAATTTGTAATCGTAAGCAACCTGATGATCATGCTCCTCAGCCTTATTTTTGAGGGTTCTAGCATGAACTGCACCATATACAACACCAAAACCAAGGACGGCAAATCGTGTAATCTGGAACAACGAACTAACCTTTCTTACTCCAGTTGCTGGTGCCGACATTATTTACTAAGCTATTCTTTAATTTTCTTATAAAAAAATGTTTTTGAAAGGGATAAAAATATATTCTCAGACTGGCAATAAACAAAATCAATTATTCATATCTACCACACCTTTAATCTGACTCAAAAAAAATTGTATGCTATCATCCTTAATCCATCCAATGGTTGATACCGCTAGCAATCAATTGAGCTACTCGATAGCATCAAAAGCGATTTGTATATTGGCGTATACAGATTATCTTTCAACCCATATACTAGTCTTCAATTTGATCCATCCAATTATCTGTATAATGTTCGATCCTAATTGCAAAGCCTGTTCTTATTCTTTATTTTTTATCACATTATAGAATTTTATTGGTGCAACACTTTTTCTTTCAGTCTTATCTTCCATCCATGTTTCATTGGTGGAAAGGCCTTGCTTTATAAATCATCATTCGATATTTCAATTGAGTTTTTCTTGTGTCTTTGATTCGTTGGTGTCATTCAGCCCTAGTAAACTCACAAATCATTCGCTTATTTTTAAATGTTAACATTAAAGACAACTAAAGAGTAAGGGTATAAATTCATTTCTTATGATCATCGCACATTTTATGCATTTCGCTGAAAAAAAAATTTTACATGGGTTTCTGGTTTTTGTATAAATAGCCTCGATTTACTTTCGATAAAAAGCATATTTTAATAGACAAGTGTTTCTTTTAGGTGTAGTTTTTAATATAAGGTATTTATTTTTTATCCTTTATTCCTATTTAATTTCTCCTGATGAAAGGTACTCTGATGCCCGAATCTTCAATTGGTTGATGTATTTCGCCCTTTTGTTATATGTGGTTCAAACTTAAAGTATCTATGGAATTCCTCGTTTCTGATCTCCATTCTATTTACTGTTCTTTTTTCTTCTTTATTCTTATTGTTAATCCATGATTGATTTATATAGCTTTTTTTATTATTTGTTCCGCTCCTGCTTTTCGGTTTTTTATATCTTATATTCAGGTAATTATCCTTTTCATTATGGTTGCTTAACTTTAAAATGATGATAAAATCATAGAACACTGAGTTAATGATTAATACTTTACATGCATCACCATCTGATTTTTTTCTTACTCTTTGTGTATTCCTACCTTTTTGTAAATTTTATACTAATTCTAACTTATGTTATAGATTCTGATTAAATCCCGTTCCTTCTATTTGTTTTGTCCTTATTTTGGTAACTACTTTACTATTATTTACTCTCATTTTGTGAATGATGAATATAAGATGTCAGTTCTGCTACTGAATATTTCATGTAGATAATACATTTGCTTACCAAAAACTTCTGAGACTTTCTTATTATATATTCATACACTTTATTGCTGGGATTGTTTTCTAATTTTAATTCATTATTCTTTAGATACGCAAGGTAATTCGTCCTATATTTGCGATTACTCCGTTCTCTCTCTTGATACTGACCTTAATTTTCCTTTTTATTATTTTTTTATTGTTCAATTTTTAACTTTATTTTACATTATTATTCGATTTGAGTCATTTTCACATAATATGATCTTTCATTAAATAAATTTTTAATATCTTACCCTATCTTTTATTGTATTGGATCGTTTTCTGGGCTTTTATCTTCTGGTATATGTTATTTTAAGATGTAGGATTTGTCGATGGTAAACTAAAATTTAATGGTGAATCATAATCGATTTGTAGTATTTTTGGTTTGTATTTCAAGCTTTCGTGTTTAGCTTACAGCATTCGTTGATAGATGGCTATAAATTGGTGCCTTGACTGTTTGCATGATACCATTCGTCTATTTTTTATAGCTATCATTTTACACTATTAAGTTTGTATTGGCACCTCTCTCTCTCCTTTAGATTTTTTTATTTGAATTAGCCAATAAAATTTCTGAATTCCATTACCAAAAAAAAAGTTTATTTCTATTTCCATTTTTTATATTTCGACACTAAGCCAGCTGCTTAAAGCTGACCAGATAGTACCAGAGAGCTGTATATTGTATACAGGCTAT
>LSSL01006928.1:0-13396 GCA_001953115.1 Smittium mucronatum | reverse complement strand
ATTGATTCATACTATGAGACCAGTACTACTATCTCCAACAGTTCTTCGTTTGTTCCAGCAAAAACTGTAAACTCAAGTTATCTTAACTCATCTACTTCCATCACTACCCCAGCCTCAATACGGACTTTTCCTGCAGCTCCAGCTCCTCTTTACCACTATTAAATCAATATCATCTCTCCTTTAATCATTAGAAAAAAAAAAGCCGGGAGGAGTAGAGAAAGATTCTAGTTTTTTTTCAATACTCAATCTCGGCTATTTCAGCCAATAGATAAAAGGAATAGAGGAAGAACTATGCTTATTTCTCCAAGCATTTAAAAAAAAACTTAATTTAATTTAATTCAATTCCCAAACACTTTTTTACAAAACTTGAATATTTATTTATCTATCCCAGGGAATTTTATCGATATCAAACATATTCCGATCTCTTATTTTACATTATCTATTATTTCAAAAAGTATTAATTTTATTCTTTTACCAAATTCATCTTTTATTGCTTAACATATAATGTTTTGGACATATTTTTGAAAACTCTATCTTAAAAACCAAAAAATAAAATATCAAAAACATCTTTCCTACTCCAAATCAACAATAATTTTTATGTCCCAAATTAAATTTTCAATAATAAAAAAGAATGTTTAATGCGATCATAAGATATAAATTATCCAATTCACAAATGTAATATTTATTACTTAATAAAATAAACATCAAAAGATGGCCTTTATTCAACCCAGAATAAAAAAAAGGGGTAATAAATTGAAAATTTTATAAATCCCCTATTCTTTCAAAATAGTTGATATTATATGCAAAAACACAGACCTGATATCAGAAAATAATAATATATATATATATTTTTTAATTTTTTAATTTTCCATGAATTTTAATTGTTGGAATGTTTTTTACATTACGTATAACAATATAAAGTATACAAAATTAAAGGAGTTAAGGTTAAATTTTAAAAGAAATTGTTGTTATTTAATTGGGAAAAGAAAGTCCAAAAGGTATATCCCTACTATTTTGGTTGATATTTGGGAAAAAATAATTCAAAACAGTAAATTGAGAGATTAAGTTATAAAAGGAAACTACAGTAGGTTGTATTTATTTTTGATTTATTTGGACTTTCAATAAACTTTCTAAATAAAAAGAATGAAAAAAAAAGTATTGGATTATCTCAAACTTCTTTTAGTCTCAATTAAAAAAGATCAAACATAACTCTTTTTTATCGTTCCGATTCTTTTCTCCTTTAACGCATCCTCTAAAATACATGACTTTCAAAACATTTTATGTTAATAAAGTTGATTTTCATCTTAAGCTAATAGTGAAAAAAACACTGCCTTCAATCCTTTTTTTAAAATAATATTTTTACGTTTCATAAAAAAAAATAAAGTATTTGGAAAAAGACGATTAAAATAGCTATTTAAAAAATTTCAAAATGCAAATTCATTTATTTTTAATTTGAGAATTTTTTTGATATTTATACAAATTTAAGCATATTAAAAAACAGAGTCACTAGAACCTGAAATAAAGAAAAAAACATAAATCTTTTTTATTTTTTTTAAACAAAATTGGTAAAAAAACAGTCCAACATACATATATTATTTAAACTTGGTGAAATTGTACAAATAAAATTAATTTTAAAAAGTTCAATTTCCTTCCTTTTGAATTTGTACATTTATCCAAGTTTTTAAAAATCAGAAGTTGCTGAGAGATACCTATTGACCAAGATAATTTGTAGATAAAACCGCTCTTAACTTTACAATCTTAAAATAGGTTAATAAATATAAGTATAGGAACTAATATTAAACTGTGTGGAAATTATATATATATAAGTATTGGAAGTGCTTTTCAGTTAAAGCTAAATAACCTAAATATAGCGTGATATTTAGGGTTTGATATTTAAGACGAAAATCATTTTTAATTTAATGTTAAATTGGACTAATTAGTAGTTTAATTTTTTTTTTTATAATTTGAGATTGCTAGAGACGAATCGAGCTTATAATTTTTTTTTGATTTTTCCGACCAGTAGTTTGAAAAATATTGAATAAAAATAAGAGTTGGGCCGCATTATACAAATATCTTCTTTATAAAAAATATTCATCTTATTTCAATGCTAGAAATTTCTTTCGTAGAACTAATAATTTTTTTTAAAAAATTACTCTTTATTATTTAAATTATACTTGCGATTTTTAATTCGTTTCATCTTAATTCAGGGTTATATAATGAGACCGATAAAAAAATTATTCCCCATTAATAACAATGGCTCTTGTGAAATAGAAATCGAGTCAAATGATTAATTTTTTTATACCCATTTTTGCTTGTTGTTTCTTTGCAACAATTTTTTAACTTTTGGGGATTTTTAAGAAAGCTGTTTAAAAAAATTGTAGAGATACCTATTAATATTTAAACATAATAAATATGATATATTTTTAGATTAAAATAGGTTTCTTGATTCATATTGAAGAACGTCTTTTGTCAATTATAAGTTTTGAACAGGAAATTAATAAGTAAATATATAAATCAATCATTTTTAATAAACTCAATGATTACAACATAAATAGGATAATATATATATATTTTTTTAAGAAAAAATTACCCCACCCCCCTCTAAAAAACCCAGTTTTTTTTCTTTTTGTTATTTAAAGTTTATTTTACCCCGCCCTCTCCTTAAAGCAATTTAATTGCTGTAGTTATGAAGCTTAAAAATGGTAAGCTTTTTGTAGTACACCATAATGAAATCACAGATATTGCTTTATATCTCTTATTTGGGGATAGAGGGGCAGCGTAAGTGGTTTATTTATGCGGCTATTAGAGAGGATGGCTACCTCAAAACAGTAGGAGCAGATCAGTTTTGTAAATAACGAGACTTTTTCTGTAATGTAGTTCAGAATTCGACAGAAAGATATATTTCAACGTCTAGCAGCTTATTTTAGGAGAGCAATGTCAATTATGCCTCAAGCTTGAAGAAGAGTCCATTTTTAAAAAAAATGTTAGATATCGACTCTAACCAGGAGCTTAACTGTCTCAGAGAATTTTTTCTTTGAAAAATAATTTAATTCACAAAAATTTTTAACTCAGCCATCCAGCCTACTTGAAGCAATGTCAGAGGGGAAGGAGGTCTTTAAGTCGGTAGAATGCACCATTTTTCCATAATCAAACAACCGGTAGAGAAACAGAGGAATTTAATAACTTTAAAATAATAGCTTTCACGACGCTGTTTTTTTCTTTTTTACTTCTCATCATATTTTTTATGCTTTTATTCCGCAAAAAAATTCCATGGTAAAAAAAAATTATGGAAAATGAATAAAATTTTTATTTATCAATCGGAGGTGGTATGCTATAAAATTTGAATCTCTTGAATCATTTAAAGCTATTAATATACTATCCTATATTTTAAAACAAAATATATGATTAAAACAAAAAATATATACTCCTCTCCACAATTAGATTTCATTGTAATTTTTTTAATCCAAAAAACGTATCAAGCTTAAGATTGGCTTTAAATTATTAAATATTTGTATACAAATCTTTTAAATGGATATTTATTAATAATTTTAGCTCTCGAAAATCATTAATAAACAAAAAAGACATTTTAACCGGAAAAAACTGAGTTTTTCAGCTTGTTATTGTAAGAAAATACTTGTTTTAATATAATTTAATGTTGTTTTTTCAAATTTTTTTCATTTTAGCATTTTTTTTTTTTGCGATTTCTATAAAAAAATATTTAATGAAATATCCTTTTATAAATTTGAGCTGATTTCCACAATATCAAAAAACTTATTAAGCGACAAGGGAGAGTTTTGAAGTTATTTTTTTGGGATTGTTATAACTTTTTTTACTTTTTTGTATTTATTTTTTCAATTTTTTTTTATTTAAAATGAATTTCCTGTATCCCCTCCCCCCTAAAATTTTTTATAATCTAATGAAAATAACTGAAATTTTTTCCTGATAACTAAAATAAATTATCTTAAGAAAGCTTCCAATACTAGACGAATTTAGACTAAATACTTTAATAGAAAAAATTGATAGCATTTTATTTAAATTTTCAGTCATTGTTTAAATTAAATTTGTGTTGATCAGAATTTAAAATATTAATGCAATATTAAACAAAAGTCATTCTTTTTCTTGATTTTTTTTTAGGTTTATCTAAAAATCGCTGATGGTAATTAATTTTAAATTAATTTAGAGTATAATTATCATCAATTTATAACTCTTTCATTACATCTTAAACAATATTATATTTTAATGCATTTTATGATCACAAGATCAAATAGGAAAAAAAGAATTTATATTTATAGTATTTTTACGACTAGAAAAAAAGTTTTAGAATCATTATTATGTAATTTATATTTAATCTGAGTTATAAAAAAATATTTAATTTATGAGCTAAAAAGAAACAATGATTTAACTGTCTGATAATTGCAATTTTTATAACCGAAAAAAAGATTTAATGTGGTCAATGAACCAAATTAAAATTTAATAATTTTTATTTTTAACTAAAATGAAATAATAAAATTTTTTTTTTTTTTGATTTTTAAGAAAATTATCAAAGTGAATATATAGGTCGATTTGAAAATATTTTAGATCATAGATAAAATCAATAATTTGAAAATTCAAGACAATATTTCCCAATTCTTAAAAGAAAAAAGATAACATATATTTTTCATTAGAAATAATAAATAGATTCGGGTGTTTATAATAATATCTAATTTTTTTTCTAAAAACTAAAATCATTAAACTATGATTTTAATACGTAAATCGGACACAGAAATAATGAAATAGATCTTAAGATTTACAATTAATAAGTAAATTTCAGATATCTATTTCAGCTATTTAATTAATCGATTGAACGGGTCTTATTTAAAATAGATCAATATGAGATCATTTTTTAAAAACCTCCATTTAAATAACCCCATTCTTGTTTTAAAAAGGTTTTATCTGATGATATTTTTCTATCTCCGAGTTTTGATTTAATAGTGAATACAGGGGAAATAAAGAGTTTTCTTTTTCTTCAACTTTATTTTTTTCTTAAAAACCCCATATCAATCAATTAAAAGATGTAACAAAAATATAAGCGAAATATTCGTGATCCGGATATAGACATATTACCCTATTTTTTTATAGAATAAATGAACCTACTTATTGGTTATAAACGCTTTTTTTTATTTTACATCTAGGTTTAACACCATGATGCAGAGTTTTTTCCCAAAATAAATGAAATGGTACTTCAAATATAAAGATCTATCCGATTAAAAAAATTTCAACCTCCATATCCAAAATAAATCTATTGGACCAATTTTTAAGATTAAGAATCTTGATTTAAATTAAAAAATAATTATTTTTGATTATTGAGCATGTTTTTTAACCGATTTTAATAAAAAAACTCCTCAGATAGATGTTTAATTTCTTTAAATATTAAATTTTAGATTCAAATGATCGATCGAAAAACATGTTCTCGAGGTTTTTATTTTTATTTTGTTTAATTTTTTGACAGTATTTTTTCATAAAAATTATTACTAAAAATTTATTTTAGGATTCTGAAAATTTTGTTTTTTATTTTTTAAGAGTAAAACCAATATTTATTTTTAAATAAATATTTATATATAAACCTTCAACTTTGGCGATCTTAGACCAAATATCACTCTTTAGTTATAAACAAAAAAAATGATTTTATTCACTGTGTTTTCTCTTTTTTGCCTTCCAGCTCTTTGTAACCCTTTAAATGAAAGGGATTCTCCTTCAATCTACCTACAAAAAAGATTGGGAAATGAATATACCCAGTATAAAAGCCCTGCGGCTTTTGTTTCCTCAAAATCATACTCTTCCAAAATAATTAATGATACTATGGCATTACTGAAAATCAACTTTAATGGAATTTCTAAACGATGCACGGGAATATTAATGGATAGCATGACAGTATTGACTGCGGCAAGCTGTTTTGAGTATCAAGGAGCCAAAGCAGATATAAAAGATGTCTGCGTTAAATTTAATGGAATCTATGAAAAAAAAGTGGAGACTATACCAGTGGAAAGTTTAGTAATACATCAGCTTTTTAACCCTAAAACATATGAAAACGATTTAGCCATTCTTAAACTTTCAAGTAAAAGAAAGGGGAGTGATGATTTTTTAAAAGTTGACAAATTTGATTTCAGCAATATCGGAGAGGTTAATGTGGTTGGTTACGGATTCAGAAAAGGCGCTGGAAATGATTCTGAAATAAGGAGCGTCAAACCTTTTATTTATTATGCAAATAAACCTGAGAGATGCTTGGAATATGATACACTGGGAAAGGGCTATTGTTATGTAATAAAGGATAGCGATGGTCCCTGTCATGGTGATTTAGGAGGTCCCTTGTTGTCTTTAGATAAACATAAAACCGAAATATTAGGAATATACAGTCATTTTAGCAGTTTTGTTGACATTAACTCGTGCGGTAAAAAAGGGGACTTTATCCATTTTTCTTTGTTAAGTAAGCATGTAGACTGGATAAAGTTAAATTCAGCTCAGAAGGAAAAAGCTTTTTTAACTGAAAATAAATCCTTGGTTGCAGAAAATACAGCTATGAATACCTTAAACGATTCTCTCTCTACCTTAAATAATGCTTTGATAGCCGAAAATAAACTTTTGATTTCGGAATTTAAAGTTTTAATAGACGAAAATAAGGGGTTGGTATCAGAAATGAAAAATTTGATTTCAGAAAATAAATTTTTGGTCGCCGAAATAAAAGCTTTAATATCAAGAAGCAATGCTTTAATTACTGAAAATAAAGCTTTGGTGCCAGTAAATAAAGCTTCGATTGCCGAAAAAAAAGCTGATGTGAACAAAAATAAATCTGTAGCCTCTGAAAACAAAATTGTGCCGGCTGGAAATAAAGTTGTAAATAACGAAGATAAGAATTTGATCCCGGCAAAAACGGCTTTGATAACGGAAAATGAGTCTATGACCACCAGAAACAAAGCTTATAATCTTTCCAACATTTTTTATTTGCCATTTGAATGAAAGCAATATAAAAAATTTATACCAAAGTTTACTTATAATAAAATTTGAGAAAATTGGCTGGTAATATTTTGTAATGTGCAATAAAAATATAAAAGGTTTATTAAATTTTAATTATTAAATGTAATCCATTTTTTACCTCTTATTAGCAGATTTTAAGTACTTGAATAAAGAAATCAAACCAAAATCTATATAAGTCGAGCAAAAAAAATTAACCATTTCTGAGCTCAAAAACATTGAATTTTTATTTGTGAAAAAATAAATATTAAAGTTCAACTAAATTGGGCACACTTTGGTTATTTTAAATAACCTTACTGCTATTTTAAGTAGTTTTACTGATATTCTATTAGCAAATACTGTTTTTTTTTATTAAATTCAATAATGTCGCGCATAACATTTTCAGCCTCCCTCCCCCAGACATAAATACGACCATCTTTTTCTTGGAAATAGAAGCAGTAATTTTTTTAAAAAAATTTCTAGTTGGACTGATTTTTATTGTCAAACAGTGGTATTGAAAAGTTCCATATATAGCAACATTAGTAATCCTTGGATTAATATTTAATTTAGGATAAATTAGTTAAGACTTGTTTATTTTAAGCAAAATATGTTAAATTCGAGTATTTTATAAATTTTAAACTAATGTGAAATTTCAGTCAGCAATTACATAACTTTATTGGGATATTTTTGATCGATTTTTATTAAATAAGAAAGCCAATGTAATTAAGGCATTATAATCGAGTAAAGAAAAATATATTTCTAATTTTTAAAAAAGTCAAAATTTAGTCAGATTTTTGTAAATATAGTAAGCTTTATAACAATAAGCTATGTATAATGCAATTTTTTAGTTAAGAAAATACTCTTGGATTGATATACAATCTTATATCTAGAAACCTTTAATTTTAAATAAAAGTATATTAATCCACCAAACAGCTTTTTTTTGAATTTGATGTGTAGCTAGTGCGAAAACCGAGAAAAATGAATGCTACTACCTTTTTTCTGAAATCTATCCCCTTAAAAAAAAATAATGTAATATATTTGTACCAAAATGAATTAATGCCTTCGATTTTAAAGCAGAATATCGTTATAAAATTTTTATAACGAATTCCTAATTTTGAACCGAATTGAATCTGAGAAATTAAATTAGGTTTAAAAAATAATAACTTGGAATAAACACTAGATTCAAAATTTAACTTTAAATGGAGTGTCAATAAAAAAAGCAACCGTATTTTTATAATTGTTGAAACTTGAATTTGTAATCCAAGCAATGAATGTTTTGGTCAAATTATATTTAGTGTTCCAGAATTATATGGAGTTTAGTGATTTTTTTTAGTATTAGAAAAATATATTGTAGCTTATTTATTATTATTCTATGATATCATCTTCATGATGTTATTTTTAAAAATAATTTATTTAATCGTAAGTTTCTTCGCTAAATAAACCTAGATCTTAATACAAATTTAACGAGCTTATATCTGACACACATTTAAAATCAATAGGGTAACTAAAAATCGTTATTGTTCAAGATTATATTTATGAAGCATGTGTGTTGCAAACTTTAGCGGAAATTAAATATATAAACTTTTCAAATATAGTGATGTATTACTTGAAATTTGAGACGTTTTCCAATTTCGATACACAAAAATTACACTAAAAAGCCTTCAATTGTTTGTTCGAGGAATATAATTTTATTTAAAATTAAAATTTTCTGTATAAAATCCTGTATACCAATCCAAAGATGTTTTCTTTGATAAAAAGTTGCATATATAAACAAATTAATGTTATAAAGCTTACTACATTTGAAAAAACTGAGTAAATTTTGACTTTTTTAAAAATTAGAAATATATTTTTCTTTACTCAATTATAATGCTTAAATTTAATTGGTTTTCTTATTTAATAAAAATTGATCAAATATAGCTCAATCAAGTTATGAATTGCTGGCTGAAATTTCACATTAGACAAAAATAGCATAAAATAGTCGGGTTTAGTCAAATATAACATTTATCTTGAAACAGTCAGATTTTTGCCAATTTAGCGTAAGTTTATTAGTTAAGCTAGATTATTTTGCCATGAAATTGTATACAAGGGTATTTATTTAAATAAAAATTTTTAATAGCAAATTAAATTTATACCCGATTTATTGTAAAGGATACCTTTATTTAGATGGTTTATTATTTAAGAAAAAAAAAACCTCCAATAAGTCGAGTAATTTTTTTAGATATGGTAGGATTTTTATTTGCATAAAATATATCTAAAAATATTTACACTTTGATAGATCAAATTTTCAACATTAATCGAAAGCTAATTTAAAATGATTTTCACTGCTTGAACAGTCTAATACTGCTTTAAAAATTAGTATATTGTTAAAATGGTCAAATTAAACTCAAATTAGTAGAAATATTTTAGATAGTCTTTTTTTAATGTCAAATTGAAACGATCCAAATATTTTTTTAATACTAAAGCCAAAAATATGGTTTAATTCAAACCAGGAGCTGCAGAAGTCAACATTTTTTATCAAAAAAATTTCGATGAAACCATCTATATAATTATAATTTGAAATTTTCTCCTATAAAAATCCAAAATAATTTCAAATTCATTAATTTAATCTTGTAACTGTAAAAAAATAATTGATTATAAAATTACTAAATTAATTGTAGAGCCTGCTTGTTTAAAAAAAAAATGCATTTTTTCAGACATAGATCTAAGCAATGACTCTAACGAATCATGTTAAACCATTTTTCTTGCATTTTTAATTAAAATTGAAGCTTGCAAAATAAAATTTGCTAGTTTTATGAAATCCTCGGTTTATTAGGAAGTTTTTCTTATGCGCTTTAAACTTAACAAATACGTATCAGAAGATAAAAATGTTAAAAAATAAAATCATATAATACAATTTTTTTTTTTTGCATCACAAACACAAAATATGATTTAATGTAGTTGGATAATTAAAATTGGAATGTTTCAGACTAAAAATGGGGGGAAATTAAAATATTTGACTAATATTTCCAAGCACTGAAAATTTATTCCTTAATATGACTTTTTTCTTTTATCCTGAATTTTAACCAAATTACATAAGGTAATTTTCGATTTTTTCTATAATAATCTATATAGGGAATACATTTATTGGTTTAATGGATTTTTTTAAGTTATACGATAAATTAAATTCTAGTCTAATATAATCATACTTTGAAAAAACTATAAAAATAAAATTTATAAAAAATATTTGTTTGTTAGTAATTTTCTGAATTAAAAGAAACGTCAAGAAAAGGATATCACCTTAATTGAATCAGAAATATTGAACTTCCTCAAACTCACATATTTTTTAACAAATTATTTTATTTAATTCAGATTATTAGCATTGATAGAAAATTTTCTTTTCCCCAAATTACAGAAATTTATGTTATATTTATGTTATATTTTAATTGTCGAAATTTAATTGAAATGTCCTGAAGTTGAGATATAATTAGTCCAGTAGTCACTTCACCATAATAATGATTTATTTAAATTATTGAAGACTTTTAACCATTTCATGTATATAGTTCAGGTAGAAAAAACCAGCAGCACTTATATATATAGCAAAGTTTATTCTTTTGCTATAACTTATCTTCAATTATGTTTTAATAAGTTAATTTCATTATTAAAAAAGTGATTGGTATTTATTTAAATATGGGATATTATATGGCGAATATAATTAAATAATAACCACCTCGATTAATAAAGTACTTAATTTCAAAATTTGGGGCTCGTTATAGACGTAATAAAAACTTTTAAATCTAAATAAATCACTTATATATATATGATCAATAATTTATTATATAAAAATAAAAATAAAAATAAAAATGAGTTAAGAAATTTTTTTCATATTAATTTTTTCCATTTTATTTTCATTTAAAGTTTTAATTATATACCCTCAATTTCTATTGATATATAAATTATTAAAATTAATCATTCTTTTAACAAAAATTATTTATTTATTTACATTAAACTTTAATAGATAAATATTTAGTAATTATATCCGAATAAACAAGCAAAAAACACAAAATTTGAAATTTTTGCTCAAAGAATAATTATAGATGTAAATTTTGGATTTGCGTAAAATTTCATCCAGGATTGATTTCTTTTTAATCCACCTGATATCTATCATATTTCGTTTCCCAAGTCAAAATTTTATTTAGTATGTAGGCTCTTTGTTATATATTAAAAAATAGAATATTTATACACTTCTAGGTTCCTAAAAGTTCAAATAAAAACACTATACAACCTTATTAATATCATTGGGTGGAGTTTTCGTAATGAAATTATTTTTATTAAAGAACTGGATGTATTTATCTAAAGTTGAAAACTCTAAACTTTTTAGCTTGATATATTTTAGATCTCTATACGATCAAATCCAATTTAGATACAATGAATGTAGATCATTTTCAATTATTTTTACCAGAATAAAATGAAAATAATTATCACCAATGAAATTTTATTGAGTTTAATTTTTAAAATATGTGGATAGTAAGAATTTAATATTATTCAGTATTATTTTGGATGGAGATATAAATTCAATTATTTTCGGTGTTATAACTTATAAACTTATGCCTTAATCTTTTAACGAATCTTAAATAATACAACTTTCAAACTTATATAAATAATATATCATTAATTTATATCATTATTATTTAAAAAGATGTTTTTCTAAATATTTTCTATCAATTTTTTCCAAATTTGAGTATTTTAAATTTCTTCATGAATAGTTCTTTTATTTTTTTAAAGAGATCCACGTTCAAAATTCACTGTATTTCACAAATATCCTAAAAATAACACCCACAATCCCAAGAATTTTTTTTAAAGTTGTATCTTAAATATTTTTAGATAAATAGGGCCTGAAATTGGTTCTATTTAAACTACTGTAAATTTTCTTAATTTATTTAATATTTTTTGTGCAATTTCCTCAACAAAAATTTTCGTTTTAAAATCAGGTTTTAATTTTTTAGCTTCATCATAAGGATTTCAAAAGACTAAATATTTTTCTTTTTATCATTTCTGTTGGCTGAAGTGATTTTATGTATATACTATTTTTTTTAAAATCAATTATAGATATTAATTACGAAATACAACTCTTGAATGATTTGAATTTTAAATTAAAAATAATAAAAGTAACATGAGAGTGTCTTATTTGGAAAATAATTACTTTTAAGAGAGATTTAACAATGCCAGGCTCAAATGGATATGCTGAAATTTAAGTTATTTGATAAATTGGGCCTTCATTTTATTTTTTAAATATCTTTTCAAGCATAATGATAATTAAAAAACCATCTAAATTAGTATTTTTATAGTAGTATTTTTTTAGTTGAATAAATAATGTATTTACAGAAAGTTTGATATTAGATTCAATTTATCTTGTTTTATATTGACTAAAACATATTTACAAATAAAAATGATTCTGGTTTTTTTTTTATATTTTCATTTAATTTTAGATTTATTTCCTAGTAAAAATTCAAATAATTTTAATTAGTTGAGATATTATTAAATATCCTATTCCCAAATAAAAAATGTTCATTAAATTTTTTTTTAGCGCAGTAACATATGGTGGAACCGAATCAGTTGAAATTTCCAGAGTATTTTGAGATCAAAATTTTAAGCATCAACTATATAAGCAAATTTTCTGATTGAGTGAATTGTTTTTTAGAGTTATTGATTGTTTGATAAATTAAATTGAAGATTTTTAAAGCTTAAAATTACGTTAATAATATATTTAAATTTTTAATATTAAATTAATTTACTAAAAGGTTTTTAAAGCAAATAAATTATAATTTCTATTAATAATAATGAATGTTTAGCAAAAGAAAAATCCTTATTTAATCAACTATAAAAATATTGGAATTAAATAGGATTTTAGAATTTTACTTGGAAGAAGATTTTTAAAATCATTTTAAAAAAAAATACGAGCCAGTTTAAAAAATTTCTTTATTTCTAAATTTCATAATTAAATTTTAATAAAATGCTGATTTTTTCCTGAAGCGGAATTATAACTTTTTTATAAAGCACCAAATCATCATAAAAACCTGGTTACTTACATATACACAATTTAAATGTTATTTACAACGAATCTAAGCTATAATTCGGGATTTTATATGATTTAGGATTGAATCAATACTTTAAAATTTTTTTATTCTTTCTGCTTCATAATTGTTTCTCCTTTGCTTTTAGTGTATATTAACAATTTAAATATCAATAGCTTAATATTTTACCATGATAATATGTAAATATTATCATCTAATCAAAAACTGAACATATTTAGTTTATTAATGGATTATTTAAACAAAAAAAATGTAAATAGTCTACCAATCAATTCCGGTCTTTAAATAAAATAAAGGCTATTTTTTTGGCTATTATCTAAATTAAATTAAATAAAATCATG
>LSSL01006927.1:0-17855 GCA_001953115.1 Smittium mucronatum | reverse complement strand
AATTTTTATCAAAGTTGATAAATCTCTTATCGCATCACTCAAAATCTGCAATGTGCTAGCACAATAAAAAGGATCTATACGTAACCTTATTTTGTTCTGTTTCTTAAAAAAATAAAAAAATTGCAATTGCTTTCATCTTATGAAAATAATTAAAAATCGAATATTTAAAATTTCAAGAGATAAGATCGCTTTAAAATCTGAGTCTCAAAATTTTAGATCTTTAATTAAAGCTATATATGAGAAATTTACTTAAGGTTTTCTTTGCTTATTATATTAATATTTATAATATCAATAGATTCACTGAATTTATCCTTTGGCTTTCGATGATAAAAATAGCTCTATACCGTTTTAAAGTGAAATTATCACTCGTGGGTTTGTTCTTAGAAATTTTTTTTCTTATTCCGCCTAAACCATCCATAAATTTTTTTTAATTCGGCTTAAAAGAAAATTGATTATTAAATCAAAATTTTAACATTAATTAATCTTAAAAAGTGAAAAATCAACCATAACATAATATAAAATTGAAATATATTTACAATCACATAAAATGTATTTTTACTTCAGAAATAGCCATTACACTTAGATAATTATTCAACGGCTAGAATGATTAATTTACTTGACTTAGTATTATATTTTAATTAATTAATTGGTTAATAATTATTGAATAATTACTCTTTACTTAAATTTTTTTAAAAATAAAATTTCTTATATCGTACTATCGATGATTGTAAAATTGTTTTTTTTTTATTGAGGATATAAAATTTCTAATAAAGTTATCCTCAATACATTATCGCAAAGTTTATTACATATTAAAAATTGTTATTTGTTATTGGAAAAGTATTATTCCGATACGAATCGAACATTAATCTAGAATGAGATGTTTATGCTGCGTTATTAAGCTTGATTGAAGGTTAATTTGATTTCTATAACAATTAATGGATTTCATTATCCAATTAATTTTTAATTTTAGATATTTTCTTTCTCTGAAGCGATTCGGGCATTTTTTTTATTTAGCTTAGTGGTTTCTGGTGGCTCATAGTTATATCCCTATTAAAGCGTATTTAGAGGCGTTTTGTGAAAAAAAATTTATAAAAAACTATTTTGTTATTATTCTTTGAAAAATTATAGTTGAGTTTTTAATATGAAATTTTTTTGGATTTTTATAATAAAACCATTTCTAAAAAACAAAAATTTATGAGAAAATACTTAAAATTATCTGCGTGACTGTTCGTATATTATTTTTAGTAAAAAAAAACGATTCAGCATATCCTTATACTTATATTTATACTTAGGATCTAAGAAGTACCAGATTTTAGGTATGTGCAAATCACAGGAATTATGTTTTATATTGCAGGAGAGTTCCAGATAAAGTGGCTAACTAATGGAATGAATTGTCGAAAATATTTTTTTATATTATCGCTCGAACTTATTTCTTATTCCAGCACCAAATTACAAATGTTATTATTTTGAATTTAATGAATTATTTTTTATATTATTTTATTTAACTTCTTCTATAAATATTAAATAAATCTTTTAAAATAGGCTAAAAATAACTAGATTTGCTATTAAATGAGGATCATTAAAATTTTTCGTTAAACAAACTGTGTAATTTTCATAGAAAAAAATTAGGGTGTCTAAATCAGTAAATTTTGCATATATACATTTTTTGAATATAAATGTGAAGAACGAAAAAGTTAAATTTTTATTAATGGTCCAGTTTATATGCGGATGTGTCTATATGTAGGTTAATTATTTATTGATATATATTTTTTGCTCATTCAACCCAGAAAGATTAGAATATTTTTTTTCTGATCATTTTTCTAATAGCTTGTATAAAATTAATTAAAAAAACTATTAAAACCGCGTAACTTGAAGATAATATAAGTAGGGATAAATATAACATAAAAAATTAAATGAAATGTTATTATTTAATCAAAAAAATACCATTGTATGATTCCGCAGTAAGTTTACAAAGATATAGCTTATAAATTCAATATAGTAAAATTTGCTTATAATTATAAATTTAATTCACTTTTATTATATATTAACCTTATCATACAGCTTTTTTGTATATTTAATATTTAAAAAAGTGACTTGAAAAATCTATTAAAGTAAAGTTATAGCTTTATCATAATCTCTAATATCATAAATTCCTGAGTAATTAAATTGAATATAAATTAATCTGAATAAGATCAAAGACTATGGATAAAAACACTCTAGATGAGAAGAATATTGAATCAGTGGTAGGGTAGGAGGATCAAGATTTATTGCAAGTTACAAGAATTTTCTGCAAAAAAGATCATTTTTCGGAATTCAGGTGGATTTAAAATTTCTTATGGTCTTTTGTGGCAACTATAGGTAAATTTAACTATAAATTGTGGGGTTTTATTGTTTAAATTATCAGAAATAAGCATTATTGTATGCTCAATATTCCCATTTTCTATATTTTTTAGCAATATAATTACTTATTAACTGCATTAATGATAAACAATGATTGAAGCATACGGTTTAAATTTTTATTTTTAACATATTAAAAATGTTGCACATCTGTAATACAATAAAAAAAAATTTAATTGAGGATATATTGTATTATATACAAATAATTTATAATAATTTTTTGGTTAAAATTCAAAAAGAAATATTAATTTAAAGTTGAACAAAAATTTTATTTATAAAAATCATTCTGACAATAAATTCGATTATTTTTAAAAGTCTCTACTTATTAATTTTTCTTAAAAAAAATCGCCGATTTTTTAAATCCTTCACATAATCCCATCAATAATTTTAAACAAACGGAGCTCTTTAGAACTAATTAATTTATCAAAAAAATGATTTTAACAGCACTTATTTCCAGAATTATCATTTGGATATTTTTATTTTTCACCTTTAAGTTTTTTCAAGAAAATTAATAAAAAAATTAAAATGTTAGTTCCTATTCAAATTACTGTTATCTTTTATTTATAATTTCTATTGAAAATTATTTTTAAACGGCGCCTAAAATCTAAGGCAATCAGAATTATCAAAAAAAGGTCGCCATCTGACGATTTATTTTTTTTCTCATCTCCAGGGGTATTTTTTTAGGCTCCAAATGATTTTCCCAATATTTTTAAAAATAAATCACTAATATTCTAAGTTTATTTATAATTAGTAAAATCAGCATTAACCCGTATTTAATAAAAACAATTTTTTAATATTCTTTAGCCTTGATTCAATTTAGTTCTCTTTTAACGCTATTTAATTTATGACGAGTAGATTTTACATACGAAATAGCCACGAAGACTAGAAAACCGAAATAATCTAACAATTTTTCATATTCCTTTGGAATTTAATAAAAATATTCCAAATCTCAATCTTTTAAATATTTTTCAAAGTTGTTTAATAAGAGGAATCACCTTTTGTCAACAGAATGGTTGGTATTGGGTATTATAATATAGGCGAGTGTAAGATATTTTAAAATTTATGAGTAAATAACTCATGATTATTTACTCATGCTTAACTTATTCCGGTAATGTAAATTAAATAACCCTTTAAGGAAATTACATAGATTAGGATATTTGTTGTAAAGAAACATTAACATTAACTAACTTTATATTTCTAAAGAGGATTACTCAAAATTAAGTATACTATTAGGCTAAAAATTTAGGAATTTCATTGATAGATTATGCCAGGAAATGTAAAGAATGGATCTGGTTTATATTTTAAAAACGTAAAAAAATATATAAGTTTTGAAAAGAGCAAAGATTATTGTAGATAATAATAAAAAACACAAATAATCGATGTAAAGCGATATAATATACCTTAAACCCACAAAAATAAGCTAGAAACACTGAATGTATGTTGAGTTCTATCAAACTAGCTATCTAAATCATCGTCATCGAATTCTATAAGATCGTTATCATCAATATCCAAAAAAACTGCAGATTTTTTGGTAGATACAGAAAGCTCAGAAGTGGATGGATGTTCGGATTTAAAAAAATTATCATGATTTTCAAGGGATATTTTTTCGGTTTTAAATGAGTCTTGATCCAATGGATATTCAAATTTTAAGCTACTATCCCTGTTATCTTTTGTTTCAGAGAGGGTTGAGCTAAAATTTAACGATGAAGATGGTTGTTCTGGGTATGAAGATCCATCAAAAGATTCATTTTTTAACTGGGGAATTAAATTAATATTATCTTTATTTTCTACATGATTCCGAAGATAAGAATCGGATAACTCTCCAAATGATTTATTTAAGTTGTTATAGAGGTCACATACGACATGAGAGCCGACATCAGAATTTCCTGTAAATGTTGAAAATGAAGATTCAATGTTAAAATCAATGTCACCTTTAGTGGATATTTTTGGGATTGAGTGAGATTTTGAAGCATTTTCATTGTCTTTTCTGGAAATAGGGTTCTCTAAATTATTAGTTGAATTGTTAACTATAAAATTAAAAGAATCAAGATATTCTTTGGGTTTTGAAATGGGATTATAATATACTTCAAAATTAATATTTCCAGAATTTTTACCGCTTATTGGATTTTCGGAGTGCACTTCTATTAGTGACCCGTGATCTGAATTGGAATCGGTTTTGGGTTGTTCCAAAATATCATCGGTTCCTAAAAATTTTGGGAAGGGATCTAATTGATGAGAAAAAAGTTCGCTTTGGGTATCTGTTAATTGCTTGATTTTTGTAATGTTGAATGCTTCTGCTGTAGAGGCCACGCAACTAATATTTGGTGAAAATAAATCGGAAGATATTTCAGTTGATTGGGCCTTGGAATAATTAGAATTAAGACTATTGGTATCGAATCTACTATAGGAGTGATTTTGATTGTTATTTAGAGATACCTTGATGTCATCAGAAGGTAATAAATGATCAACCTCTTTAGTCTGATTAAATTTACTGGGTGTTTCTATCGTTTGATCTTTTTGGGAAGAAATTTCTTTGGTATGATCTTTTTCAACAGAAGGGATTTTTGTAGAAGATTTATCGGTGAGAGAATTTTGAATATCATCCAGAGGTGGCTGCTTTTCAGCCTGAAGACTATATTTGAATGGGATATCAGGTCTACCAATATTACAAGAAGTTTCGGATGTAACCAGGAGATGATTCTCAGATGTAGAGTCACTAGAGATTTCACCAGCCTCGTCCAGCAGTTCATCGAGCATCATTATAGTATATTTGGCATAAACTTCAGATTTCACAGTGAAATAAAATTGGGAATATTTAGGCCCAGATTCACTAGAGTCGGGGTTTAGCCATTCCATTACAACTGAGCCACTTTTATTCATAGAATTTAACTCACTATGATATTTGTATAGCTTTTTTAAAGAGATAGAGGAGCACTCTAAATCGGATTGATTAAGAACCAAGTCTATAGTGGGGAAGTTAAGTATAATTCTGTGATTTTCAGGGATTTGAAGGTCGCTTTGAAGAAATACCATCAATTGTTTAATATCAGTACCGAATAAAGCTCTTTGGGCTTGGGAATCAATAGGATTTTCAAGTTTTACATCGACTGAGGTAGAATTTGAACCTATGAGTAGTCTCCAGGAATTGGAGTGATTCATATAAATTATGGGAAGAGAGGGATGTTTATACGTAGAGCTAAGGATAGAAGGGGGTGGGTCTTTAGAGGAAGGAGGGAAATTTTCACTACTGATAAGGGGAAGATTATCTTTGATTTTCAAACTAGAATCTTGGTCTTCAAAAAGGTTATTATCTGAAGCTTTGGTGAAATGATAATTTTCACGAGTGGAATTATCTAGAATTGGGAATTCAGTAAACGCAATATTATCATTAAAAGTCAAAAAAGATTCCTCATTCTGGGTAGAATTAGAATTATCAGTGTTAATATTCAAAGAAAAAGGATCCTTATTATCATTTTTATTTGATTCTGAACATAAATTAATTGAGTCACCAATTATAGATTCTTTGGGGGAGTTTAAAAAATCAAAGGAGGAAATTTGTGAAGAGTTTAATTTTTTCGTTTTTTTCTTTTCATGATCAAAACTGTCGTTTGGAGTTTTATTTTTTTGAGTTCGGACTTTCTCGGTTAGCGGTAAAATTACCCCAGAAGAAGGAGTTTTATTCCCAGAAAATCTATTAAAGTTGATTATATTATTATTTGTATAAAAAGAAGTTACCTTATTCTGAGTGGAAGGGGCGTCATCTTCAATTAAAGAATTGCTGTCTTTATTTATATTTTCAATTTCTAAAGAAACTTCAAATTGATAAGCCGAATCGGTTAGATTTTTTTCAGATATTTCTAGATTTTCAGGGTGGGTCACTGGAGGAGAATATATAATTTCAATATTGGATGAAACGTTTGAAGACATTTTCAAGCTTGATTTATCTTTCTCAGAGTAAAATGGAAATACAGGATCTTTACTTGATTTGAATTTTGTATTAGTTTGAAAAAAATTATCTACCATTATATGAAAACTTAGAGAAGGATGTGGTAATATATAAAAAGTAATAATCACATGAGATCTAAAGGGCAAAATTCTACATTTCAATCCATAAGCTTAATTTGCATATTTTTTTGATGTGAACTAAACAGGCTTTGGGCATGTGTTTGGTACAATAAATATGACTGGTTTAAATAAGGAAATTGAAAAGAATTACATTGTCTCATTTGCTTATTTAGATCACGAGCTCCATCTTTACCCAATAAAATGCATCAGATTTTTTAGCCTATTAGTATTCTTTATAGAACCAAATTGAAAAAAATGGCTTATATCTAGTTGATCAGCCTATAATTAAGACTATTTTTAAATATTTTTTCAAATTGACCTTCACATTAAATTAAATCATTACTATTGGCTACATTCGTATACTTTATATATTAGCAAAACCAACATTTTTTAGTTCGATTATTAGTTGATTAAACATTAAAGTTTTTTTATTGGATATACTTATAATATAGGATCATACCACTGGTTAAGTATTATCGATAACCCAATTGTAATGGGGAGAGGAAAAACTTGCGAATTTTGGCCTTTGAAAGGGCTAATGAATGGCATTTTCGGGCTATTGGTTTAGTATGATCTAATTTGAAGTTAAGGAGAAATCAATTGCAACCAATCAAATAACTATTTAAAGCTTCTTGTACTCATTGGGTGGATGAGCATTTTCTGTAAATGAAAACTTTTTTTTGTAGAATATATTTAAAGGCTTGTTAATTTCGATCTATGCTATGCACAGCTTTGGAAAAATACGTACATAGCCTTAATTGCCCTAGCTTAATTATTCTTCTAATTCCTTTGCGAAATTTTTTCTGAAAATAGGATATAAATTTTTTTCTACTTATACTTTAGATTTTTTTTTTCGAGTTAATTTCCTCTATCATATAAACATTGTTTCTATTATCAAGACTCCTTATCAGAAAAATAACAATGCAGAACGGCGAATATTCTAACAATCCCTATCTTGCTCATTTGAGTGAGCAAAACAACAAATTCTATTCAAATTCTCACAATAATTCTTTGAAATATCAACCGGGTAAATCTACAGAAGAATCTCAGCTAGAAATTGAGAATGCTTCCACCAACTTTTTCACTGGTAATCCATACACCAAACAGTACAAAGATATTCTTAAAAAGAGGATTCAGCTTCCTGTTTTCAAAAAAAGGGCTGAATTCTTGAACTTAATACATAATAATCAGATATTGATTTTGGTTGGAGAAACTGGATCCGGAAAAACCACACAGTAGATTACCATCACTCATTTTCTTTCGTTAATATCAAAATCTCTATTTAATTCATTTCTCTTCTATTTTCTATAGAATTCCTCAGTATTTAACTTTAGATCTACTACCTCATCTTAATGGTAAGATGATCGCGTGCACACAACCTAGAAGGGTTGCTGCCACGTCTGTTGCACAAAGAGTCGCAAATGAAATGGATGTGCAGCTTGGGGAGCAAGTGGGATATACCATCAGATTTGAAGATTGTACCAGCAATAATACCATGTTGAAATATTTAACTGATGGTATGTTGCTACGTGAATCCATGACCGATCCCACTTTGTCTCGTTACTCTGCTATCATCTTGGATGAAGCTCACGAACGAACTTTGTCAACTGATATATTAATGGGCTTAATAAAGGAAATTTCCAGCAAAAGAAAAGATCTAAAAATCGTAGTCATGAGTGCCACCCTTGAAGCCCAAAAGTTCCAAAAGTATTTTAACGATGCCCCCCTTCTTATGATTCCCGGTAGAACATACCCAGTGGAAATATTCTACACTCCAGAACCTGAACGTGACTATTTGGACTCTACTGTAAAAACTGCTCTTCAGATACATGCGACTGAACCAGAAGGTGATATTTTAATCTTCCTAACTGGTGAAGAAGAAATTGAAGACGCGTGTAGAAAAATCAAACTACAAGCTGATAGAATGGCTCAACAATCAAATCTTGGCCCTCTTAAAGTGGTTCCTCTATATTCCTCTCTACCTCCAAATGCTCAGCAACGCATTTTCGAAAACGCCCCAAAGGCTGAAACTCCTGATTCTAGACCTGGAAGGAAAATCGTTGTATCAACGAATATTGCTGAAACCAGTTTGACTATAGATGGGATAGTTTACGTGATAGATCCCGGTTTCTCTAAACAAAAGGTATACAATCCAAGAATAAGAGTCGAATCCTTATTGGTCTCTCCGATAAGCAAGGCTGCCGCTCAACAGCGTGCAGGAAGAGCAGGAAGAACCAAGCCCGGAAAGTGTTTCCGTCTATATACGGAAAATGCATTCAAAGATGAGCTTCAAGAACAAACCTATCCCGAGATCCTACGTAGCAATTTGGGAACAGTTGTCCTTCAACTCAAAAAGATTGGAATTGATGATTTAGTTCATTTCGATTTTATGGACCCTCCAGCTCCTGAAACTTTAATGCGAGCTCTAGAACTGCTAAACTACCTAGGCGCTCTTGATGATGATGGTGAGCTAACTGATCTGGGTAAAAAAATGTCAGAGTTTCCTCTTGACCCGCAGATGTCTAAATCTTTAATGGAATCCCCCAACCATCAATGTTCTAATGAAATATTATCTATAATGGCAATGCTTTCGGTTCCTAATGTTTTCATGCGCCCTAGAGAATTACAAAGAGAAGCCGATGCTGCAAAGGTTGATTTTGCACATATTGATGGAGACCACTTGACACTACTAAACGTTTTTCATGCTTATCGTGGCCACAACAGTGACCAAAATTGGTGTTGGGATCACTTTTTGCAATACAGAAGTTTGAAATCCGCTGACAATGTGAGGTACCAGCTAGAAAGAATAATGCTTAGGTTAAAAATAGAAATGGTATCTACTGATTTCAAATCACCATCATACTACGTCAACATCCGCCAAGCAATAACTAGCGGATATTTCATGCAAGCAGCCCACTTGGAACGGACAGGCCACTACCTAACTATGAAAGACAACCAGGTAGTTCTTCTTCATCCTTCATCCAGTCTAGACAGAAAGCCAGAATGGGTGGTATATAATGAATTTGTATTGACCACTAAAAACTACATTAGAAATGTAACAGAAATTAGACCCGAATGGCTACTCGATTCCTGTCCCAGCTATTACGATTTGTCTACATTCCCAAGTTGTGAAGGAAAACGAGAGCTTGAGAAAATAGTTTTACAAAGAATAGCCAAAGAGAAGTATCTTCAATCACGAGCATCTCGAAAGGAAAGGTCGGGAAAAAGCAAGGATAAATCTGAAAAGGTTAAGGACAAAACCAAAAAGAAGAAATCCAAGGATGATCCAGAAAGAAAGGAAAGGAAAAGGGAAAAGAAGTTAGATTCACAAAGCTGATAATGGAGATATATTATATATAATATCAACTAAAATAAAGCACTAGTGAGAACTGTCTGAAAAGCGAAAATGGCAGTTTTTTATATCTTTTTATTATTGAATATGTTGCTTTTTCTATACCTTTGTTTATAATTCCTAAAAAAAATAGCATTTTTCTGATATAAAAGAATCACAAAGATTTCAACAATGCGAAATTTTTCAAGTCATATGTAGATTTTTGAATATGCTTTTTTTATTTTTGTCGTTTCGGGTATTAATTTTTTTTTTTTTTTTTTTTTTACGCAGATTCGTGTATTGATTAAAATATTTGGATATCGCATAATTTGAATACTGGGCTTTCAAAACGAACTTTTGGGAGCATAGATGTTGAAAAATGAATAATTTATGGTTAATTTTTTAATATTAAATAAATTCTCTATTAGAGTAGAAATTTGTATAATTAAAGACTTTAATAAAATTACATGGTTTGCAGAAATCCACCTAATTTTTTTTGGAATTCTAGTCGAAATCAATGTATTTAAACAGATGTTCCACTATTTCTTGGAAATTTTCCAATTGACTCAAAGTATTTTTCGTCATTCCAGATAACATTAAAATTTATTGAGACAGCTAATAGCTTTAAGAGAATATCAACTACCATGGAAAGTATACAAGTGGAATGCTATGTGGAAGCGATTTCAATGACTTTGGAAAGTAATAATAGGTAAGGATATCGCAGAGAAAAGAAAAGAGTTCTATTGGATCAAAACGTAAAACGCTAATAAAACTAATAATTTGTTATGGTAAAAAGATTAAATCAAATCTCTGAGTCTTTGGGCAGCCTGTTCAGGGGTCAAATCTCGCTGTTCCTCGCCCATCATTTCGTAACCTACAAGGAACTTTTTAACGGTGGCGCTTCTAAGGAGTGGAGGATAAAAGTGAAAATGCAAATGACAAAATTCAGCGTCTTTGTGGTGCAGCACCGGGGATTGGTGGATTCCCATAGAGTAGGGGAAGCTGCAGTTAAATAATTTGTCATAAATTTTGCATATTCCGCTCAAGATATCAGCCAAATCACCGACTTGTTTTAATCCGAGGCTTTGGTTGGCTGAGACTGAGGCTGGATCGAGGGAATCGAACCAACTGCAAACATTTTTGATTAAGTCTTGGTGGTTAGAGTTTATGTCGATTCCAGGAGAAGACTTTATGAGATCAAAGAGGCTGGAGATATGTGACTTTGGCAACACCATGGTTTCGAAGGGCCAAACAGCCCAGAATGGAACCAAAGCCACAAAGGTATCGTTCTCCAAAACGATTCTGTTGGCTGAGCTATTCTCGCTAGAGTTTAAAGAGCGGGTTTTGGTTTCAGTTTCAGCCAAAACGTAGTCACACAACATACAACTATGGGGGCTCTTTTCTTTAGCATATTCCTTCATAGAGTTAATTTCTGTGGACAATTTTTGTGATACAGATTCAAGAGCCCATACTTGACCGTGCGGATGGGGGTTACTGCAACCCATTTCAGAACCCTTATTCTCGAATATTTGTATGTAGTTTATGTTGTTGTTCTCAGGACGCGAGTTTAAAGGTGGGGATAGATTGATGTAAACAGTAAGCCATGATTTGATAACAGAGAAGATTTCTTTTCTGCTCAAATCAGCGAAAGTCAAGCTATGATCAGGAGAGTAGCATATAACTTGGCATCTTCCTCTGACAGATTTGATCTTGAACAGGTCCAAAGAATTTTTGGCTAAAAATGAGTTATTTTTTTAATAAAATATCAAATCAATGAAAGATAACTTTACTATAACACGGGGAATGATCTAATCGAAGGAAATTTTGATAGGAAATAAAAAGGAAGAAAATTTTGGCAAGAAACTAATTACATTGCTCAGAGACTAGTTCAAAAAGATCGCTGGGAGTGTTGGAGGGTTGCTCAGACAAGACAGCGGGGAAATCGTTGTCAAATATATAGGGCTCCTTGTAATCGGCATTTACATCACCGGTGACCCTTTTATTCCCAGGACATAAGTAGCATTTGGGATCATACTTTAACTTGTTCTTACTGTCATCGTCATGATTTTCGGTTTGGCCCAACCAGGGTCTCTTAGCTCTATGAGGGGACACTAACACCCAAGAATTCATAAGGATGTTGAACCTTTTGTGAGGATGCTCGCTAACGTCAAAACTCATGATATAGTTTGTATATTGAGAACTGTGGTTATTTCTTCTGAATTGTCTTGATTATTCTAAATTTTTATTACAGATAAAAGAATAGCTTTAAAGACTATTTACTTCAGCTATAATAAAATAAACTAGAATCTCCGAGTATGTATTTGTGTTCTAAAAAATATTTTGCAAGCTCGTTCATCAAGCCAACATATTTATTGGACGCCACAGTTTTGCGAGATAAAGAAACATAACCCAGCGTGTTAGCAACTATGGTTGAAAACTCTACATCTCGATCTGGAAACATTTTGCTATCGAATAAACATTAGCTCTTTCCGGATGTTTTAGCCCAAATAGTGCTGTTTGCCAATTAAGCCTCAATGCGAGACCTTTGGTTTTCTAAACTTTAGTCCAAATAAGCATCTGTGCCGACCATACAAAGCCAAATGGCCAACATAAGCATCTGTGCTGACCATATTAAGCCAAATGGCCAACATAAGCATCTGTGCTGGCCATATTAAGCCAAACTAGTCTATTTAAACACATTGGCCACTATTCGTATCATTTGCACCTTTATCTCATCTACATCATTTCTAACTGGCTTATTTATCATGGGCCATAGTTTCTTGTTTTTTCTAGGCTGAGCTGAAAAATGTCTCCAGACCCAAATCTCTCCACTCACATTTGATTAATACATCGATCCTAATCGATTGATTTATCAAATAACGCCAATATTTTGGCAAATAGCTAAAAAAAATACATCGATAGAAAAACGACTGCCATTTATACTTTTTAGAAACCATATATCTTGAGATATTCTGACTCGATACTGTTTGATAAGTGCGATTAATCCATTGATAAGATTGGACCTATCGAAATTTATCACAATAGCGATTACATTTCAAAAATCACAATTATATCATAACTGTATAATTGCCTCAAATTTTAGTCCACAACTTCACCTAAACCTTTCAGGACTGGGCATACAAAAATAAATATCTTCCCTCAGTCAATTAAAACACTTTATATTGGTTACCTTTAACTCTTTCAGGGGCAAATGTTCAATAAAAGGCAACCCATACTGAGGCCACAAACGTCCAATCAGTCAAAATTTGGTTCAGTAGCAATTAAATTTAAAATAATAAGTTGTAAATATGCCAATAGATGTAAGCCATTATAAATATATTTGCAGTTTCTGTTAATAAAAAAACTATTAATGGAAACAATACCTACTCAAAATGAAGTAGGCGCCCAGTGCAATAACTGGATTTATTTCATCTCATGCCTATTTGCCGAATAAGAATAAAATAACCAATAAGTCTTATTTTACCAATTACAGTATCAAAATTAGTAATCATTGGATAAATGTTCAAATGTTTCGGTACTTGAAATTTGGGTTTTTTTTTCGATAAAACGCGTTATTGTCATACAATAAATGACAAGCTGGAAAAATACACTAGTTAATGCTTTACCAGGATTTAATCACCTTCGCCCTTTGGTCCAATGGTTATCGCTGATTAAATATTTGAAGGTTTTTATACGTTTAGTAATTCTTACTCAAATTATTGGCCATAACCTAGGACTGAAGATAAACGTCTGTGATATACATTTTTATTTTTATTATAACTTTGTGACCGGGGGAGAAGTTCTCTCTCAGTAAAATTATCATAAAAATATAAAAAGAGCAAATAATTAGTTAAAAGATTTTAGGGCTGCCTCAGGGGGGTAAATAACGTATATTCCAGCAGCAACTAATCAGTCAAAAAAATACTTTAACTTGAAATTTCAACAGGAAAATTATTAAAATTCTTCACTTATAATGATGTAGATTACCAATTAAAAGCATTTTCTTCTGTTATATCTTAAACCCCCATATTATGTATTTTTTTAATGCATCCAATCCGTTAAAACAGATTAATTAAGAAATTAGTGGTCGTTTTTAATAATAAATCGCTTAATTGCGAATTCAGTTGCTATTTTTTGATATAATTTTCAAATTTTATATATTTGCACCAATTAATTAACAAGTCACAAATTCAATTATCCATGCAAATCTTCTTAATAAACTCCCATATTAATTAATAGGAATATTCATAAATAAATAGGAAACAAAAAAGAAACTTAAAAGATTTGGTTTTTGGTGCAAAACTATGTTGCAATTAAAATGCTTCACATAGCCATTATATATATATATATTTCCTCATTACTTCTTGGATCATTTTTCTAGTTTTTTCAAACAAAATCATGATTCATCAGAATATGTATCTTGGAGCTTTTTGAATGCTATGTGACCTGATTTCAAAAAATATATTCGCATATAACTTATACATTTAACATTATTTCTATCAAAAATGATGATATAGAGTAAACTAAATACTATGTATTATTTATTTGATATATTGATATAAATATATTAAAATTCTTACTTCCCCATGAAAATAAAAAATAATTTTTTAGCTTTATAGGCCTATTTTAATGGTATCACTTTTTAAAGACTTCAAGACTTTTAGATTATATCTAAATAGCATTTCTATGATTTTTATTTCAGCTGATTATAAATAGCTGGTATAATAGTAATTTTTAAATTGCATTTTATATGTCTTAGGTTTTATAATGAAAGAAGCACTCTTCGAATTACAAACATGCCTATTAATCATTCACTAGGGTATAAAACCATAATAATAGTTTTTTCAAAATAAGCGATGTTAGAACCTTATTGTATTTATTATACGAAACAAATAACTAATTATCGAATAACTCTTTTGAAAAAAAACTCTGGCCTTTTCAAGATAAAAAGGGGAAATTACTTTATAATTGACAGCCTACATAATTATGAATGCATAATTACGGTAATTTTCCTAAAGATAATTTTCAGTTTTTTTCAATAATGCGTTATGTTTGAAGAAAATAAAAAATTATCAAAATTAAGCGTTTTTAATTATATAAATATGTTTGGGCGTATTAAATATTGATAATTGATCCCGATTAAAAATAACCAAACTCTATTTTGAAATAAAAATCGAATAAATTTATCAAATATTATCCTATTATTTTTCGTGCATATTAAAGAAAAAAAATTTCACAGCAGTTGAGATTTTTGTAGGTAAATATGAATAATTTATCAAAGGATTAATTTTCCCATTTTAAGCTTTTTAAATCTAAAAATTTTTAACTTTCTCTTTTGGCTCATATCTTTAGAGAAATTTTTATATCATCCGCAATGCATATAGGCATTTTTTTTTCTATGAATTTAACCAAAATTTTATAATTTGAATTTGTATAAATTACAAAATATTTAGATATATTTTTATTGAAAGGGATTAATATTGTAATATTTCTAATATCCATAATAATCTTTAAATGAGAAACCAAAAGAATGATAAATCTTTATTTGAATAATTTTGACGATATAATACATTATAATACATTATAAAATACCCCACTTATATATAAGATAAACTAATGACCAATATAATAAACTTTTTTCTAGTATTGTATTTATTATAAAAAGATAATAATTATTATACATGCTCAGCCCCTTTTGTTTTGGGACTATATTATGTAAAAAGACGGTCCTGAATACTATAATCAAAAATCATATATGGAAGATAGAAGCCAAAAAAATTAAAATCAATTGCATATAATATATTCTGAATAAAATTTAAGAAACCATGCTCAAAGACGTTTAAGCCCTCAAATCATTTAATTTACTATACCCCACCCCTCTTATACGTAGTAATCAAATTAAATTATCATCAAGCTATTATAGAAGCTGTTATTTTATTTCAGAAAAAAATTAATGAATCAATAGTGTATTTCAAAAAAATAATATTAAAAAAAATGAAGTTTTAATTTTTCAATTATGAATTATTGCGCTCGAAAAATTTGAATGGAGTCTCTTCAGAGATTTATTCTTCTTAAAGGGTATGATTTAACATGTTATCTGGTAAGGAATATAAAAAATTAGTGTAAATTCTTGTGAAAATCCAGAATAGTTCTTATATTCAGTCTTGTAGTACCCCAAAGTTTCTTTAATGCGAGAATATTAATTTTCGCAAATTATCCTTAAAGAGGATATTTTTCTGTTATTATTAGAATCAATCTGGCTTAAAGTAGATCCTTTTTTCCATAAAATAGCTGGAATATACTTTTCCATGCCTATATAACACATATCTGCTATTATAGACCAATATTAATATCTTTCTTTCGTATTTTCTTTCGGACTGTTTAGAAGATAGTTTTTATATAAATTTAATCAACTAGTAAATATATTAAAACTATGAATTGAGATGAATTTTATTTTACTCACCATGGTTACTCTTTAATCTGCAAGACGTGAAAACTCTCACTTTACGTAGTATAATTTTTGCTTGCCTGATAATGAAACTTTAAAATCTCTAAAATATGAAGCTGGTTTTATACATAGTTGTATAGAAGCATCAATGACAAGTGCTGCTTCTGTATAATTAAAAAAAATTAAGCCTAGAGATTACTGTTTGTAATTTTTTATAAAAACAAGAAAATATTTTTTAATGCCTCTTTTATCGAGTCTGTTGTTATTTTGATTAACCTTTTGGCAAATCCTGCATGCACATTGTACAACAATCCAATCCAATAGCATAATATTTAGGATAAACTTTTAAGAAAAAAAAGGTATAACAATAGTGAATCTTTTATAGAAAATTTCGGTCTTTTTTTCTTTTGTGCTTCTCATCCTAGAGAGTTCTTGATTTGTTAATTTGAAAAAAATATCAATCTCATTCATTTCAAAAAAATTTTTTTTTAAAGCCTCTTTTGAAATCTGGTCTAAATAAAAAAATCTTCAACCTTTTATATATCTAAGGTTCTTTCTACTTCAAAATTTCCACTTATTGAGTAATAAATATCATATTCTCCCGAAATGGACCTTTGGAAATTTGAATTAGACATTGAGAAAGATTTTAATCTGTATCAAGTTTAGTTTTTTTAAAAAAAATCAAATAAATATAATTTCAGCGCAATTTATATATATATCTTCGAAATTTTAATGATAGACCGCTTAAAATAAGATAAAAAAATTATGCGATATACTATTATCATTGCAAAATATTTAAAATTTTATTTCCAATCACTTCGTCTAAGTAATTTGACTGAGAAAATTTCTGCATATTATAAATTTAAATTAAAATGAATTTAATTAATCAAATGGTATTTATTTAAGTAAAAACGAGATATTTTGTTTTTTTAAGATCATTTTTGTAAATTTGTTTATGTTAGACTACTATAGTCGTATAAAACAAACGTAACGATATAGTTATAAAACAATAGATAGAGAATATATGTATATTGAGTCGAATTCGGAGTTGGATAATCGATTATAACTGAACACTAAATCTCCTCCTGGCCATATTGAGAACCAATGGGCTCTTATGGCCAACCAGGATTATATTTTCTTGATATTTTTGACATCCATTATAATTTTTTGTTTTAGGCCGTAATTCCATCTATTGAACAGAAAATTTCCAGTTATTTTTGTTTCTGATAGGGCTATTTCGACTCTTGCTTTGTTGATATTCTATATGGCTAATACATATAGTATTTCCAAATTTGGAAAAATAAATATTCCATTGGCAATAGAAAATTTTGTATTACCTCTTTTGTTATTTTATTGGAAATCCCATTATGTAATGAACTTAAATTAATATATATATATATACCCACAAATCATTTACTCGCCTACAGTCAAAGTAAATATGAGTAATAATTTCCTTACGTGCTCTGCACGTTTTACATTCTTGTTATTAGTTATATGGGAGATTCTAAAGAAAGTGAGAAACTTTACTGGGAAGAGTTGCAAATTTCATTTTATGTATAATTTTAAGTTTGTAATAAGAATTATGAAATTGGTCGATTTTTTTGAGATTTTTTT
>LSSL01006924.1:0-19701 GCA_001953115.1 Smittium mucronatum | reverse complement strand
CAAGATTTTCTGTAATTTTCCTTTAATTGAGTATAAAGACAAATATTTCCCCTTTAGCTTTTCGTAAATTTTTAATTCATTTCTATCATATATTTCCTCTCCCTTTTGCATTATTATCTCATATGGTATAGCTTTTAAAAAATAAGAAGCTTTTCGTGCTGAGCTAAGTTACCACCATTCTCCAACTTTCTTGCCTCGTATTCAACTTCTTCAACAAGTCAAAAATTGCCTTCCGCCGTTGTGCCTTTTGATGATAAAAGCCTAATTGGTTCCAATGAATCATCTGGTTCTGATTCCTTAAATTTTCTTTTGAACATATCCTTGAAATCATCCTTTACGGCTTTCGAAACTAACAGTCTTCTTTATTGTTATTTGGATCGATTTATCACAGTAAATCGGAAAAAATAATGTCTTTTATCTTGAATTATTTTTTGCATAATTAACTGATAAACCTCCAAAAATTCGCTTATTCTATCTCCATTAAACACTGGCACGTTTCTTTCTCCAGGAACTAGTTTTGGCATTTCTCCGAAACTCTGAATACTATTCAATGCATCAGGAGTCCTTTTCGTTTCCATAGTATCTTTTTATTTTCCAAATCTTTTGGACGAAAGTTTATGTTATATAATTACTAAGAATGATATTTTAATCGGAATATATAAGCTTTGATTATAGCTTAAATGTGGAATATAATAATAGGAGTTTCCCGATTAGACCCTCCAATTATTTCGAAGTATTCCACCTAGAACTTTGATATTTGGTTTTAGGGTTTTTTTTCTTTGATTCAATTTAAAAACAATGAATTCGACTTATTTATAATAATTTTTTTTAAATATTTTATAAAAACTCCATACCTCCTCATTTTGGAAGGAAATTGTGCTCTTTGTATAGCCCATTTCTTTTTTACGAATGATAATAGTAATAGACTGTACTATTTTTCTTTTAGCGATATGATAAAATAAAAGAATAGAAATTTTAATTAAAATTTTGAATAAAAAGAGGGAAAAAACATAGATGTGCAATATAATAAATTTGGTGAATCATAAAACTTCTCAAAGAGAAGATAGGATTTCCTATAAAAACTCACTACAGTATTAAAACCCTTTGTAGTAAAACTAGGTTAATCACCTCTTTGATTATAAAGACGGTTCTTTGATGAGATAATTTATTTGAATTAGCGCTTTTCTAATCTTCGCTAGGACAATATGACATATATTTTATTCCAAACCGATTTTAAAATAATGAGGCGCTTTCAGAAAGTCAATAAATACTATTACAGAATATAAAAAAAGATTGAAAGCATCATAATTATGTGATCTTTAAAAAGATATGAGAGTATGATGAAATAATAATTTAGATAAATGATTTAATTAATTATAAATCACCAAGTTCAGATGACGTAATCTTTTAGTATATAAAAGGATTATTGAAATAATTACCAAAAATTTAGAAATAAATTATAGTAACGTTTTTGAAATAAAATGGCTAAATGCTTAAAGTAGTAATCCAAGAATCACACTTATATAAAAAAAAAGAGACATAAAAAACCTAAAAAATTACAGGCCATAAATCTTTCAATTTCAAACAAAAATATATTCACCGAAATTCCCACCTAAAAGATTCAAATGATTATTTGAGAAGCTGATAAATAAGAGCCAATCACATTTAATATAATGAAGAATAATTTTCGTTAATATAATCCCTACTAGATTCTAAATTGAGGATAGGAAAATAAATCCAGATAATACCAATGGGTGCCTATTAATTATACAACAAGAGAAGACCTATGTCAGGGTTATCTGAGATTATTTTTTAATTTTTTTTGGAAAACCCTGATTTAGCCGAGTATTTGATATCAGGTGCCTATAATCAAATAGGAAAAATTCAAATATAATAAATTGTGAATCAAATCAGCCAACAGAAGTTAAAAAGGGCCTCATAAAGGACCATAAATTATCCCCATTACTATATAATTTAGAAATAGAAGCTTTAATAATATAAATAAACAGGAAAATAAAAGGGACTTCAATGGAAAATGGAAAATTTAAATTTCTGGCTGACGATTATGATTTACTAATAAGAATAAATAATAGAAATGGCGAATTAAAAGTAAATAAATACCTGAAAAATAATTTCCTTGCTTCGAATGCCATAAAAAATAAGGAGAAAGCAATTTAAGTGAAAAATGATAGACTTAAAGATTATTAGCTAATAAGTTAATGAATTTTTAAAAATAAGCCTTTAAATATTGGGGGGGGGGGTTAAATCCAATGAAATAGCAATATAGGAAACTAAAAAAGCATTATTTAATTTCATTGGCAACAAAATAAAAAGATGGAATGACAGAAAAATGACCTTCAAAGGATAATTTATATTAATCAAAACTATTCTCTTTCAAAACTATGGCTCGCAGCTCATTAGGTCTCCATTGAAAAAGATTTAAAAAAAATTTTAAAAAGAAAATTAATAATTTTATTTGTAACAACAAAATTGCGCTATTAAAAAGTAAAGATTTGAATTGGATAAATAAAAATGAGGACTTGAGCCGTTAAAAGCTGATTTGCAATCAAAAATCCCCTTTATGAAATATTACAATGATTTGATTGGAAACCATAAAAGTATTTGGAGCAAATCGTCTTTAAAAAAACTTACAGTAATTACTGAATAAATAGATAATGAAAATCCATTGGATATATTGATAGAAAAAAACAAAAATTAATAATTTCAATAAATTAATTCAATGAGGACGAAGGCAATAAAATTAGCAAATATAATTATGAAATAGTCGATTCTGAAATAACCAATTCACCATATGAAAAATTAAAATACCCGAAAAAAAATTAATCAGAATTACAAGTATTAATTTATCAAAAAAAGATCAATTTTGGATTTATAATAACTATATAACAAAATGCGGTGTGTATATAGCTAACTGCTATTTTTTTAGAATTACAGAACAGATTATATATAGAGTTATTTTAGACTCAGGCCAATGCTATTTAATGTAACTGTAATTCAGAAAAGTGAATGGTTTAATAAATATTTTTTTTATTCTTTAGAATACAAACAGATGATTTCAATATCAAAAATCGATCAATATAAAAGTGGAGTAATCGAATTTTTATGAAAATCTTATACTCTTATAAAAGAGAATAATCAATAGTTCAGTACAATTAGAATTCTATTGGTGAAAAAAATAACATTAATCCAATATTATCTGAATGAAAATACACAAAATTGACTTTGCACTTAAGTTTATAAGCCAATCATATTTGATTTTTCATATTGCTCCAATGACTGGGGAAAAATTGAGATTTGGAATAAAAGTATTTTTGGACAATCATAGGAGCAGAAAATCTGAAAATCAAGAAAAGAGAATTTATTAAATATCTGGGAGATTCTTGATAAATTCAGGCACTTCAAAATTGAATTTTTACTAGCTTAATAATAGGAAATGTAGAAATTATAAAAGCTTTAAAATTTTTAGAGAATATACCAATTAGAAGAAATCTGTTCAATTTAATTGATAATGGAACGAGTAGAATTTTTTTGATTGCTAAGAATAACAAATTTATTGGATAGAAAGAGTAATAATTAGCCCAAAAAACTTAATTAGTTATTTTAACAATGGTTCATCTAGTAAAAAATAGTATGAATTCAAAAATAATCCTATATCTAGTTAAATTTAGAAGAATATATAAATTCTGAATGCTAGTTTGAAAATTTATTAACGAGAATTTCACAATAAAATTCGGTTTATCCATTGTAATTATTCTCGGATAGTATTTGAATTTTAAGAGTAATTAAAAGAAAATTTCCCCAATATGGATATTTTGTATGACTTAGTAATATGAAAAGTTTATAGGTATGAAACTGGAGCAGAAATAGCAAGTAAATTATTACCCGCAGAAGGAAATAAACTCAGGTTGAAAAATGACTCGAAAGAAAAAACAATCTGAGATGCTCTAAATGCTAGAAAAAAAGAACCCTGGGGCAAAATTAAGACTCTATAACTTTTTATTAAGTATGGCTCAGAAGCTGATTTTAATATTAATTAAAAGCTGCTCACCTATTATCTTTATATCAACTAAATTTTTATACTAATTAGCAAATGCTTGTACTGGTATTTCCTTTTTTATTATAGATAATAAGTTACCAAATAAATTCATACCTTTTAATCAAATAAAGGCTTTTTTCGGCTATTAAATAAAATAAAAATAAAAAAATGATGTTTTTTAAATGTTTTAAAAAGTGATATAATAATTGAGTATATATATATATCAATTTTATTACCGATAAAATGGATATTTTTTGGGATAAATGTGTTTAGTTGGAAAATTCAGAATCATTTGAAAATCTCTACTATTTTTAAATAAATGTAAATTTATTAATTTAACGAGTTTTATTCAAGATAAAAATAATTAACCAATTTCTCAAAATATTTATCGATATGATTCCTTATATTGATATCCAAATTGTGAACCAAATTTGAAATAATTTTTCAAACTATAATTCCAGGATAAGCTTTTTAAATTTTGCATATTTAATATATCTCTTTTAATATTAACATGAATAAGTTTTAAAAAATCTAATATTTATTATGAGTTTCTAAAATTTTCACTATAAAAAACAAGACAGAAAAAAAATCATAATCAAATTATGAGGCATAATTTATGAAATTCAGAAACTTATTTATATCACATATCCTAAATAAATAAATAATTAAAAATATTCATGAAATTTGATTTTTTATTTGTGTATAAATTATCTTTCTTTAAAATTTTAATAAGGGAATTTTTAATACCAAAGTAATAAAAGTGAAATTTTTTTAGGGAATAATGTCGGAATAGGCTCGAAAATATATAAAAAAAATATCTCTTTAAAGCTTAAATAAAATCTTGTAATATTTTTTTTAATTTTCAATAATTGGCTCGAATAATGACAAAAGTGGCAAATTTTTGTAATCTAGTGTTTTTTATAAAAAATATGACTCAAGTGATTATTTTTTTTTTATATTGATAAAACTTTTGAGAAATTGAGAAATTGGGTTTAACTTGAATAAAACGCGTTAAATTGATAAATTTACATTAACTTAAAAATTGTAGAGATTTTATAATGATTCTGAATTTTTCAACTAAACGCATTTATCCCAAAAAATATCCATTTCATAAGTTTCTAAAATCGATATATAGATATACTTAATTATTATATCACTTTTTAGAAAATTTGAAATTTTTATTATTATTTATTTTAATTTACTTGATAGCCGAAAAAAACCTTTATTTCATTAAAAGGTATGAATCCCGTTGGTAGTCTAATATATTTATATAAATTTTATAAAAGATAAAATAAAGGTGAAAGATTTAATTAAAATTTAATGAGTCTATAAAAGTGAGAAAGTAATATTCATATTACAAAAATGAATCCATCCAACCATGAGATAATATTTCTGAAAAAATAAAAAATAAATCCACAATAATAAAAAATTTTGTCACCAAAAATGAAATTTGTGTTTTTAAAAATAAAGAAATATCCACCCAACAATATAATTATATAACTTTAAACATTTATATTCATATTTTCAATAATTAAAACCTTTTAATGATAGGAGATGATTTAAAATATGAAAGCGATTAATTTTATTTATAAATCGACGTTTTTTTAAAATCTATGGCCATTTATTGCTTTTTGATAACGCTTAAAGTAATATTTGCAGAATGGTAAGCGTATTTAAGTGTGATATAAGCTATAACTTTTTTTTTAGAAAAAATAGAAAATTAATATTGTTTGATTTTGGTTTATCATAATAATTTTAAAAAAGTAGATGACTATGATAAAAGCTGACTAGCTGAATAGACTTATATCATCAATTTTTTTAAAATAAATTATCTTTGCAAATTTTTGATTTTATCTCTTCATCGATATTTGGATCTAAGGTGTCCGTTTTTTCACCCAGATATAAAAATGCTACATTTTCTCTAACATAAATAAAGTAAATCATTACGTTTAATTATACGCCAAAACAAATCAATTTTTTTTTTACGAATAGGTTACTCATCCAATCTTACTTTAATCATCATTCAAAAAGATAACAGACGAATTCCGAATTGAAAATTTCGAATTACCGGTTTTGAATTGTGAATAGGAAACGAAGAACACAAATATAAGCCCTCCAAACAGGTGTAAGTAATATAAATAAAATAAATTAGTCTTTTTTGACATTTTTATTTTAATATGTACAGAATATAATAATTAGAAATAAAACATTTGAATATGTATTTAATATTAATATTCTTCTTGCCATATATCTCAAAAGAAGATGTTATTAATAAGGCTATATTTTTTGATAAATTTTTTAAAAAATTTAAAGATTATTATTAAATAAAGGATATCTGACATGTTTTAAGATACTTGAATTATAATTTTTTGAGAATAAAAAAAGTAATATTTACTTTATATATAATATTTTTTACCTATTATTTCCAAAGTTAATTTCAGATTTCATCTATATCAATAAAAAAAATGACGAAACTTTTCCGTAATATCATACTATTTTAAATTTATTTTAAGGATCAGGTTTAATGGGATAATTTATATATTAAAAGATAAACGGATATACTAGTTAAAAATATAAAATATAGAGAAAGAGACAAGATGAAAAGCTTAGAAATTCCAAAATGGCTAAGATTCCTTATTTATAACATTTTCTACTTCATAAAAGTCTATTATGCTTATGAGAGACTTTTTTCATTTGGTGCAATATTCAATGTGTGTAATGAATCTATTGGTTCGTTACATAAATATAATTTTAATTAAAAATTATAATCTCTTGAAGCAAAAAAAATTTTAAATTATAAATATGATTGTTGTATTAACTAATACTTTAAAAATTATGTATAAAAAACATTCAAGTAAAGACTTATGTTTACGTAACAACCAAAAATTCGGTATTCAAAGCTCGTTTTCCTAAAAAAAATCAAATAGGAGGCTGTTTTTTTTAAATGTTTTTTTGTTTTCCAACGGATATTTTTTGATGGATCAGATTAATACTAATAAACATTTGAAGATTATTTTCTATAAGATTAAAATATACGTGTGCTATTTTTTTTTTTAGAAAATTATAAATCTGCAAAACATATCCGTCCATTTAGTAACTATATATCTTACTAAAAATAAGTTATATTTATAAAATGTGTTAAGTAGATAGTTGAAAGTCATAAATTTTAAATCATTAAACTTATAAGAATTTATTGTAATAAAATCCATATCAAGCTCATTTTCAGAAACAAAAAAAAAGTTTTTTCTTTCAAAAAAGATACATGATTCAAAAATTATATTTGCTCCCTGTATTTAACAATGTTGTTATGATTTATTTTCCTGTAGTATGTAATATATTCAACATCAGAATATTTAATAATTTAAATATATTTTCTTAAAAATTCTACTATTCTGGTAGATTTCTAAGATAAATATCTGCCTTTAATGGTTCTGTTTTGTCTTTAGGAACCATTTTTTGTTGATATAGTAAAGATTTAATATCTTAAATACCACTTTGAGCTGGTTTTTAAGTACCCAAGAACTATTTTAGATATCATTTCAGTCGTTCCCCAAGATGATCACATTTCATATGAAGATATTTTTCCCTTTTCAAAATATTCAGGCGTTGGAAGCAGCTGAATTCTGTACAAATAATTTCATAAAATTTGGCTAAAATTGTTTCTTTTCTTTCATCTGATTATTTTCTTAGAATTTTCGGCTGCGTAGAACTAACAATTTTTCTTCAATTCAAACTTTCCAAATTCTTCTGAAATTTTTTTTATCTTCCTAGCTCAACCTGTAATGATATTTGATATTTTATAGTTTAAGTTTTCTCTTTTAATTTTTTTTTAGAGTATCTAACACCCGTAAATAAAACCTTTTATTTTTTCTGCTTACGATAGAACTGGAAATTGGAATTAATTTCCTATTTAAGTCTGTAATACCTAATAATATTACAGGATAATATCCATACCCAGCTTAAAATTTGAATCCAAATGTAAATTTGTGGCTTTGGATAATATTTTTATTCTGATTTGGATTCAACGTTGACCATAAAAATTTCTATATCATATGAAAAATTCGCTACAAATGAAGGATCATAATTTTTTTTTATTGAGAAATGTATGCATATTTCTTAGAAAAAATCATTCGTGACTGGGTTCATTTTTTTATTCTTTCTTTTTTAGTAGTTTAAAATGGAGTATATTAAATTAATATCAATAGGATTTCCATCTTTTTCTAATTTTTTCTTAATAATTCTAAATTTTACACCGATTTTGAGTAATTAAAAAATCTCATTTACATGGATTTTTTTCTTTAATTAGGTATCACAGTGATCATTTCCCTAATAATTCGTAATTCTGGCTTCATAAAATCTGTTAACTCTTAATGTTAGCAGGAATCAATTGTCTTTAAAATTTACACAGATTAAAACTGTTTTAGAACAAACTTTTAGTTTTTCTAAATACTTCGCTTTCAAAAAATTCTTTATTTTTTCATACAGTCCATTCCTCACCAAATGCCGATATAAAATTTAACTTTCCATCTATAATATAATGTCTGTTAAAGTTTCAATTATTAAGATTTAAAAAAGTATAATTTTCAAGTGCGATAAATGCAGATGAAATTATTTTGGTGCTTATTCGAAAAAGATGAATATCCTTTTTATAATAAATAATTCTATAAATTTTAAGTAAAGATTTATTTAATCAATAATCACTTATTTGTATAAATCAAAAAAATTAAATTAATCATTTAATTTTTTTTGAATATTTGTAAAAATAATTTTATTTCTTACATTATTCTTTAATAAGAGTAAATTTTTACAATAGATTATCTTAAAAACAGTAGATGTTTATAATCCGCAGCTTAAAATGGTGTTATTTGTTTTTAAGATAACTAATTTTTTTTAAAATAGTTCTATTTTAAGAATAAAAACGATTTTTTTTCTTAAGTAGTTTGGATTATGAAATAATTTTAGTTAAAAAAAAAATTATAAGTAAGGATAATTTTTGTTCAGAAAGATTATATGGATGTCCTAATAATAAATAATAAATAATAAATTAGCATCACAATATAAAAAAAAACTCATTTAAAAAAAAATCATAAATCTTTGAATTAAAATACACAAATTATTTTTATCTTTACACCTTTTAATATTAATGACATTATTACTATTAAAATATCATATAGCAGAATGATTTTAAAAATCAAGAAAAATAATTTTTTAAAGAATACTAAATGAGTAAGCGAAAAAAATTCATCAAGTTTTAAACAGATAAAAAAACCAGAGAAAAATAAACTTTATTAAAATTTATATTTTAATTAAATAATTATAATCAAATATGAATATACTTAATCCAATATTAAAAAAAATCCTTAAAACCATAAAAAAACCCCGCTGCATTACAATGCTAATTATATAGAGTTTTTAAAATTTAAACTAACTAATTTTTTATTGATTTTATACAATAATACGATTAGATTATTTCAATTATAAATATTAAGAATAGCTCCAAATTAATACAATATATTTTAAAACTATTAAAAAACCCGAAATTTACATTTTAATTGAAATAATTAAAAATAGGCACGTAAAATAAATCTTATGTATAAAAATAAAAAATAAAAAGTTAAAAGATGTTAAATATTAAATATTAAATATTAAATCTTTATCCAAATACAAAGCAAAAATATTTATTGATAATCATGCTACTCCATCTTTTACTATTGTTGGAAGCGGATTCTCTATACCAGCTAGACTGGTACAAATACTTCTAAACATTTTTTTTGCGGCTAAAAATGAGGCAACGCTAAGCACACTATTTCTAGTGCACTCATAGCCCTCAACCAGTAGAGACCTTATGGCAGGTATAACACCCTTTCTCTGCCTATCCACACTTCGCCTATTGCTCTCTGTACTGACAAAACTAGGTTTTTGTATAGCCCCAACGGTAGGAATAATAGGCGAGAACCTTCCAGGGAGGGGGAGGGGTTGGGAGCGGAACTTAAAAAAAGTCCCAGAAAAGAAGATACAAGATCCTCCATAAGCGGTTTCCCCGCTAAATTTACCAATGGATCTTTGCTTTCACTTAAATCGAGTCATTCAATAGAGATTGATGCCGAAAAATCCCTACTTCTATCCTCGGCTACCTTTCATCAAGCGTCAGCTTCCGGGGAAAATCCATAATAATAAGCACCAGATTAGATTAGCTCATAATTGGTCTTAACCATGCCCATAACACCATATAAGTTAATGCCTTCACTAAACTAACTAAAAATAAACTAAACTATAAACCGTACTAACGGGTAATGATCCCACTCCACGAAAGTAATAAAATAAACTTTAACTAAAAAAATAAACAACTAAACACTGGTAAAAAAAAACCCGATAATTATAAAAGTAATTGTATTCAAAACTAAAAGGAAAACTAACTAGAATATACTACTAACTATAAAGCGAATAAAAACAGTCTTCAAACGTGCTAATAATTTCAGAATATAAAGAGGGCGTAGCTTCACCTAGGACGAAAATGTGCGTCCTAAAATTTTAATATCTAATTTATTTACAATTATTACTAGAAAAAAAAAATTATTAAAATGGCTCAGTTGAAATTTTCATTTTAGGAAATCATTATTTTTATTTGAAACGGAGGAAATTCTAAGAGAGATTCTCGAGTAGTTTTTTTTCTAATTATTTCAAAGAGAAATATTTAAAAAAACATATACCCGATTATAATATACATCTTTAAAAAAGTTAAATATTATACATTTTTCATTAAAATTTTGATCAATAATAATTTATATAGCATTTTTAAGGCCCATAAAGCCCATCTTGCACAATAAATATATAATTATAAAAGTGAAAATCGATAATTTTTTAGCTGTTGTAATTAATATTTGATATAAAGATCTAAGAAAATGGTTGCAATGATAATTTTTGTAAATAATAAAATTTTATGTGAGTGTGATTATTTTGGTAGATTGGAAAATGATGACTGATTTTTACCTATACACATTATCTATAGTTCATTAAAGTTGTATTTATTAAAAAAACTAAAAATAGTAGTTAAAAATTCCATATTAAAGCTTTAAATAGGTTTTTTTCCCATCATTTTAGTGAAATAAAACTCATTAAATATCTATGTAGCATTTCACGTGGACTAATTTTTATTTTTTAATTTATGATAGGTTTTTATTTATTTTTTCTACTATAAAAACTTTATTTTGGAATCAAATTGATGTGAAAGGTTAGTTTATTGTAATTTTATCCTAAAAAAACTATTTTCCCCCTCATAATTGTCATTAAAAACAAAAAAATAACCAATTATTTATATTTTTCGGTTATAATAGATATAATTAAATTTGAATGTAACAAATTAATTTATTTTCCAAAATTTTTTTTTATCGAAATCTCTTGAATTATTATTCACAAATTAGAAATTAGAATGAAATATTTAACTTGTACATATAATTCTTTATCAGGCTGTAAAACACAATATTTTCAATTTTCGTATTATACGAACTCTTGATATAATCATTTTATTTAAATTATATAAGTTTGTGCTCAGTTATCACACAAAAATATAATTATTTTGGTAATATTCATTCAGAAAAAACTTTTTTAAAAGTGATTTTTTCAATTTTTTAATATTTAATTAGAATAATTTAACATGAAATATTTGTGTAGTTATATTTTAATTTTATATATAATCAAAAGAATGTCGATTATATCCTACCAAACTGAGAAAAATAATGTGTGTTCTTTCCAAGAATAAAAAATATAAAAAATATAAAAAAATAAATGAGATAATCTTTCAATAATAATATTTTGCAAATTTAAAAGATTAAATATTTTAACTTCATAATTATTTAATTAGTAACTATATTTTATAAGAATATTAAATAATTTTTATTCGTTATTAAAAATCTATATAAATTAGGATTAATTTGTTAACAGATAAAATATATTTAAAAAAATCAAATTCATTAAGAGTACCCTGAATAGAAAATTTCTTCCGATAAAAAAATATTTTATAGATAATAATATCCTTGATTTTTTAGCAAGCTTCAATAAAAATATAGTTATAAAACTGGTATGTGCTTATATGAACCAAATATTTTTAGGAATCGAAATATGATATCAAATTTCATCTAAAACATCAATTATTTTATTTTTTCTAAAATAATTTTTTTTAGTAATAGTTTAAAAGTAATAAATACATCATAAAAGTTTCATTGGATGGTGTACAGCAATATCAAATTATTTTAACTTAGCTATTATATATATATAATTATCCATTATTAATAAGTTCTACTTGACTTGACTTATTATATTATATAAATAATACCAAATTTCAATTTTATTTTTTTCTGAGAAATATTTTGCACGTTTTTTGGTCAAAAATTAAAAAGAAACTATTTCGGAAGATCTCCTTTTTCTAGAAGAAAATTTAAATAAATAAAAAGAAAAGAAAAGAAGAAGAGGAATATGAAAATGAATATGAATAATAAATCTCATGACTTATGGAACCCTAAATTTAATTTTTAAAACAAATAATATAATATATTTATAATGTTAAATGCTTAGTACAATAAAATTCAAAGATAACTAGGGATCAGTAATTTTAAAATACTCAATATAAACATCATAAAAAATCACCTCAGCTATAATAATCGACATGAATACTTTTATATTAAGAATAACATAAGTAAAATATTCTTTTTTAAGCCAAATGTTTTTAATATAAAGATATATCACGTATATAAGTAAAAATAATTAGCTTGCATTGGTTTTTTTATTTTAAATAGTGGTGGAATTCTTTATGTTTTATTAAATTTTTTAAATATAAATAAGTTGAGAGGGTTCATGCTTCTTATTTTGATAAATCGTACGAGCTTTTCGAAATTTTGTAGCAGATGCTAACTACGAAGCGCAAACCTCTTTATTTTTTTTTTTTATAGTTTCTATAGTCACTCTGAAATTATTTTTTTTTTTGTTTTTTAGTTTTTTTTTTTCAATTTTTTTTGCGTATTTATAGGTTTTTATTTATTTTCAATAGTAATTTTATTTAAGAAGATCTAATGTAATTTTCAGAGAAAAAAAAAATCAAATTTCCACCAATAATTTATTCAATTTTTTTTTGGCATTAAAAAAATATTGATTTATGCCTTTTAAGGATACAATACTGATTTAAGATACATTATTGAAGTGGGTTTCATATGGGTTTAGCTTCTTTGGATGAGGAGATATTTTTCTATTGGTCCTTTAAAATTCGTTACTCAGTTTTTTTCTTAGTGTTTAGGTTAAAGGATTAAAAAGTTAAAATATTTATATTCACTCTGAAAAAATTAAACGGCGAGTAATAAAATAATGTCGCGATATAAATCAATTTAAGAATAGAATTTAATCCTTATTAAAAAATACCCTACCTAATTTAAAGGCAATAAATAAACTTATATACCCAATATACAGACGCTTTTTTCTCCAAATAATAAATTTTTATGTTTTTCCACTCTTATATATGAATAGAACAAATTTGGTTGAAAATTTTTATATTAAATAATGTATTTATTTCGAAAATTTAAATGTTACATTGATAAAAAACATATATTTTCTCTTGGTTAATTATAAATCTATTTCTTATTTTCGATTTTAAAATTTATTTTGATTAAAATTATGAAAGTCCAAAAAGAAATAACTCTTACCACATACTCAAAATATAGTATCAAAAGTATCATAAATACTTTTCATTGAATTATTTTGTCTAAGAAGGAGTTTTAATGTGTAGAGGAAGACAATTAATTGAATTTTTTAGAATTTATCGAGCTATAGAGTAAATATTAATTAATATTATAACAATTATGAGAAATATTAAGTTTTATCATCTTATTGAATAAAAAAAACCCCCAAATTAACAATCCAATAAAATTTAGTTAAATAAATTAACAAAAAAATTTAAATATCTAAATAACTAAGCACTTATTTATGAATCCTTAATATCTTTCGACATAGGTAGATGGGGACCGGGTGATTAGTACTTAATATATACCCACTCTTAAAATAAAATTAATTAATCGAACTCGTAGAGATCGATTATTACTAAAATTATTACCAAGAGAGAAGATATATTAAATCACTCCAAAATTAATATTGATTAGGTAAAATTGTATTTTTTACCTTTCTAGAATCAATATTATGAGTTAAAAATTGCACAATTTGACCAGAACGCATGTTTAACATTTCTCCTAGAGTATAATCTCTGAGGAAGAAATTTTGGAACTAATGGCACGAGTAATGTGAATAGAAGTATTCGGTGGTCAGAAAATAAGATTAGAAAATAAGCTTATGTATCAGGTGATACTATCTAATTTCAAAGGGTTTTCCTTTTTCTTTGAATTTCTAATGAGCCTGTAATATCATTGAAATGTTATTTAACTGTAGCATAGGGAGCGGAAAATTATCTACTCTATATTTTTATATCTCATAAGAGTGTAAAAGGCATATACCTGATTTATTTATCTAATTATTGAAATGTTCTTTTAATAGGAATACCTCCCTGTTTTTCCTTAGGGGCTATTACAATAAGGTTAGTGTACCCTGCATAATTCTGGATCTTAAAACATTGGTAAGGTGTATATCAGACGCCGGAGGAATCCTTCCAATTCTACCAGCCTGCATAACTTGGTATTATCTCTTTTTTATTTATTCCATCTGTTGTAATACAACTATTAATGTGGATTATATCATGCTTTATATCAATTTCCGACCTTAAGAATGATTTTAATGAAGTGTTATCCAGTTCTACAAAGAATTGTCTGAATAAATTTTGCCTATTATCTTCTTCGGGATCATTCACCAGCATCAGTATTGCAATTTTATATGTAAGTGAAATTTGGAATCTGTTTTATCTTCAATTTATAACTCGGAAAATTAATTTACTATATGAGAAACGTAAATGGGAGAGTTGATGTTTTTTGATTTATAACAGTTTAGAAAATGCTGATGTGATGATTAGTATCTATATCTACTCTTTATAAACAGTTAGAAATAAAAAATTAAATTGTGAGATATGATGTATCTTGATCCTTGAGGGCACGCCGCTGAGTCTCCATGCCATCAGAAACCATTTCTTGTTGTTAAAAAACGGATATTATCCCCTATTGGGTTCTGGTGCTACATTTTTTTCTATTAAATGCAATGGTATGGAGATAGCGAGCTACTTTAGAACTGGGAGCTAGATCTACGGCTCTATTTGTGTCTGACCTGTGTCATGTCAATTTCCCCTGTCTGATTTTCTGTATTACCTGCGATATCAGATTCCACGTGAGACAGCAATAAGAAGGTTTCCACTTCAGCCAATTGTACTTCAAGGAGTTCTGAGATGCTTAATTGTGGCCTAAGAACCAGTTGTAATTTTGTACCACTTTCCTTTTCTGTTTAGAGGCAAAATTTTCCATGCCGTGTGCTCAGTACAGCGATTTCAATATTAAGAAAGAAAGTTTAGATATTTTTCGCTAAGTCTGACCAGTTATTCTACTGTTCTAGTTATTAAGAAGAAGAAGTTACTTGAAAGCGTGTATTCGTCCCCAATCATTGATAACATATTTTCTCGAAAATCTCCGATACTTTGGAAAAAGTAGTCCATCTAAATTTCCTCGCGTATGCCAGTACTGTGACATTTTTGGAATTTACCAACACTGAGCGGTTAAAAAAACTTTGGAGTCGGAGTGAAAATAATATTTTCAATAGCTCCTTTGTGTTTATATGCATCAAAGCTTCTGAAGGAGTTCACAAACCAGAGTAAAAGAAAGATACCACAACTATCTACCAAGCCGAGTCACTGGTATCTGTGATGATAACCAGTTCCTGGGTCTCTGGAAAATATGAAAGTCCATTCCACTTTGTTATTTGGTATTTCCAGAATCTAAGATTCTGTATGGCATGCTTAATCTGTTTGAACGTCGACATTTGCGTCTTCTTTTAAAAAATTTCAGGTTTTTTCGGTCCCAATAGTCGTCTCTGCATTAATATCCCAGTCATTAGTGTTACTGAAATAGTCTGTGCTTTTCCAATGAAGCCAGCCAGGAATTTCAAATTTTCCTATTAAGCTTTCACAGTTTTTGTCGCCTCTTGGCTTAGGTCCCAGAACTTCGATGGGAGAAACTTGAGACATGTTCCTGGAGCTTATGATTATAACAAGAAATTTTATTGAGTTTAATGGAGTCTTCATTACTTCTCACCTTGGTTTTTTACCAGGTTTCAGTTGTTTTAGCAAAAACTAGAACTGTATTTCGTTCGAGTGTTTCCTTTAATTCATAAATTATTTGTAATTCATCCAGATAGACAGATTTTTGTATCCTTCGTGTAATGGACCATGAAAATATCTGGTGAAACGCCTTGGTTTACGTCTGAGGGCTGAGAAATAGGCCTAATTGAAGTATCTTAATCTTATGTGTTAAGAAATTCCAGTAAAAGCGCAGGCAGTTCTTGCGATACCTGCAGATTAGGATTTGCATGATAAATTATCTAATATAAGCTATTTCATGTAATCCTTCAGCTCATAAGCCTGCAGATTGATACAAGAGACTACACATTTAAATTTATCGCATTTAAGTGTTATTTCAATTTCCTAAAGATTGATACAGTTTTGAGCCACCTTATTTTTTTTGTAATAAAAAACATCTGGCTGTAAAATAATATTGACTGAATTTCATTTCTTCTATGGCGTTTTTTGAACAAAAAAAAACTCTTATTTATTAGTTAGAATACAGTGGGTCTCTTTGGAGAGCTTCCGCTTGCTAGTTTGCGGATGCAAAGTCAGAGGTGGTAACCCCTAACATAGCGATGCTTGGAATAGTTCCATGTTTGTTGTATAACCTAAGAATTTTTTAAGTAGTGTGCCAAGATATGAAGTTCAAATACAGAACAAGAGACTTTGAATCACAAAAATACATGCTAGACTTTCCTCCGAATACGTGGCGTTCAATTTCTTATCATTGAACGAGATCTGGAGCCCATTATTCAAGATCCTCCGAAATCTCTTTTTGTCTATGAGTTTTTTTCATTCAGAATGGGACTTGCCGAGAAATCCATCTACTTGGAGATCTGATCGGATCCTTAGAGGGATTATTTTCTACAGCTACGTCCTCTCCTGCGAAATTTTTATGTTGAGGGTGGTTTTCTGTGACGTTAACCGGAGATATAGCTTTTTACCTCTGTGCCGTGGCGGGATTATTGAGTTAAATTTTTAATTAACTGAATTCTATCTTCATCAAAAAGTATTTCAAATTCTGGAACTCTTCTTGTATTCCTTGATAGCAAAAAATAAATCGAGCTTTCTCTGATTTAAAAGCTGCTTATTATCAGATTTGACGAGCTACTGTGGTTTCTCAGGCAGGAAAAACCCTTCATGGAGGTTATAAAAGCATCATTGAGTAACGGCGATGATAATATCGGAAAATAGATCCGTATTTTTTTTTCAAACAAAATATACGGGTAATACACTCTGAGTTCTGTGTTATAATGGATATGAAAATGCAAGCAATAATTAATAAGCCTGTTAGTACGTACTGAAGAGACTTTAATCCCATGTAGAATAGTTTCTGCTTTACTTACGACTAATTACGCTGATTAGTTTTGTGGAGATGGCTGTTAGTTCATGGAACTAATTTTAAGTCACGCGTATACTGCGTCCTTTTGATCTTCATCCATTATATATGTAAGGAATAAGTTTTCGTCTATACGGAGGATAGCTTTGATGAGCTCTGGATATATTACGATGTGTTTTCAGGGCTTTTATGAACAAAAAGAAGTCTTATTTAATATTTAGGGATCAATTTATAGCTGTAGCTTTAAAATCGCGATAATTTATTTAAGCCTGGAGCCAGTATCTTCTGTTATTTTACATGAAAGTTTTTTTTATATGAATTATTTAAAAGTAGAAATGTTTTAAGATTATGGAGTAAATTTCCGAAAAAAAAGATGATAAGGACTATAAAATAAGTATTTCTCTATTTATATCATTAAAAAAATTTCATTAGTTTATTAAAATAAATTATATTTGCTTGAGAATTTTATTTTGTATTTATCCAATGAAGAAGGTAACATTTATATTTTACTCTCCGGTGAATAAAATAAATAGCTATTTACTGGGTAACACAGCCTTTATTAAAAACCTTTTAAGCCTTAATCATATATACTTACCAAAATAAAAAAAGCCCCAGGTGTCTATCTCTATATCTTTTTTCTATGAATTTTGGATGTTAGCAGGAATATATATATTTTCTCAAAATTTTCACCAAAAGTTAAACGTAATTTTCTCGAAATTTTTCTCGAAAAATTGTAGGTTGATTTAGAATTAAATTCAATATATCTAATTAGCAAAATAAAGTTTCCGAAAAATTCTAGATACAGAGGGAATATCTCAGTAGAGAATTTAGAATTAAATATTATCCATTTATCAAAAAGAACCTGATTACACGATTGAAAAAATATCATTTAAACATAAAAATTAAGTCTTATGATCCTAACCTCGAGTTGCTCGCCAAATAAATATCAAAACACTCGAATTTGTCCTCTAGACCCTCATAGACTATAAAAATCTAGCGCTTAATACGATTATACCACTTTTTTTCTGTACACCATGTAGGATATCATTTAATGCATTTCAAATAAATTATAAGTAAATTTATATTTTTTCCCACTGATATTGGAATTCCTTCTCAATCAAATAAAAAATTTCCCCAATTAATTGAAATAATTTCCAAATGGAAAACACCTTATCCCAAACAGCCAATAATATTTTCCAAATGAATGGAATTTTTTCTTTAAAAATAACATAATTTACCAAAAGCCCAGAATTCGTTTCCCAAAAAACCCACGCGCTATTCTACAAGATTAAAAATTCTGAAGATAACTATTTTTTATTCTCAAAATAAATTCATCATATTCGTATTTCTAAAAAAAATATTCCTAATTTCTAATTAGTTTTTATTTACAATGCCATTTAATTCAAATGATTTTTAAATATGTAACAGATCAAAATAACTTTTCTGCTCTAACAGAAACTAAATAAACAATTTTATTTTTTCTATTAGTAATTATTGTCTAAAAAGGACATAAGTTTTTTTTTTAACGAAAATCACTCTTAAGAAATTTTAATCTATCAGTAAAATGACGAATCTTTTTCAAAATGCTTTGATATAAATTTATAGGTAATTAGAACAAAATAAAAATCCCATAAATGTGAAAATTTGGTTCTAAGTTCAATCAAATCGATAATAATTTATTTTTAATGTTTTAATTTAAGGCTTGTAATAAGTTCTATAACAAAGTTAAGATTATTTTTACTTTTTTTAAGATATCGAAATCAACAGCAGAAATTATCTGTTTAAATAGTTTTTTAAAGGAAGCTATTTACTATTGAATATTCGATGCGTTAATCAATCACTAAAAGGACCTCCCAATGATGTGAGTCATTAAGAGAGAATAAAACATATTGATTGCTCCTCAAATAATCAAATTCAAATAAGTGTTTAATAAATGAGGTTAATAATAGTTTTAATAAAAATAGACAAGTAAATTTGCATCGATTGAGATACTTTATTCTCTATTTGACTATAACCACACATTTATATGTGTCTAGATTTTAGATTTCGTTG
>LSSL01006919.1:0-12713 GCA_001953115.1 Smittium mucronatum | reverse complement strand
GAGTATGTTTTTTGCACTTTTTAATGTATTTTTTTTATGTTTTATACTGGAATTTAAATCCTTTATATAAATTTCTTAAAATAAAAATAAAAAATCAATCGCAAATGTGGGAATTCTTTCAAGGTCAAACTTTTTTTATACTATGTAAACCATTGATTAAAATAAAACCATATTTTTTCCAAGAAATTAATTTAGAAAAACATGCTGACTCTAATAAAGTTTCCATATTATTCGATAGGCGGATTCTTCTTTTGGAATTAAATTTGAGATAATAATAAATATATACATAGAGCTTTTTAAAAGTCTCCGAATCAGGAAAATAGTAAAAAATTAATAGGGAAGTGTCCGCTCTCAGAGAAACCCCTGTATATATATAAAATACTTGTGTTGAATTGAGGATTCTTAAAGTTAACTGATGAGTTATGTCTAAATCGGTTTAGATTCGACTGTTTATAGAAAAATCTGTTATTTCAAGCAACTTCCGATGAATATGCAAATTCAGCCAATATTCGTGCCATTTTATTAAGCCATTTTAGACTAATCCCATTAAATTAGGTAAACGAAAAAAATTTAACCTTTGAATTCAATAAAGAACGATTACATACTATTTTTTAAATAAATAATAACGGATTCAGTCGCTCAAAATATTTTTGAAAATTTTAATAAAAATTGTTGAAATATACTATGTCTATATGCAATTTATTAATTGAGAAAACAGTTTTTTTATATATAAAATCTTATATATTGTTAAGTTTGGATTTATTTTAAAAATCAAATAACCAATCAAATAACTGAACGATTTTAAATCAAAAAAAGATAATTCACTCGATTTTCGAGCAAAATATAAATAAACTTGACTGTTTTCTATCTCTAAATGATCTATAGTTATAAGCTCCATTAAACAACTAGATATCACCTATTTCATTTATATTTCATTAAATCGAAATGATTTTTTTTATTCGTTCGATTTGAAGCTGTGTAAAATCATACACTCGTTGATTTATACAAATTTATTGAGATGGTTTCTAAAAAAAAATTCTTGTGCATTAGATTTAAAGTTTGGTTAAAAATGAATTAAAAATCTTGAATAAATCTTTTTTTTGATTCTCCCTTGATTTTTTAACTTTTTAAAAGAAATAAATAAAATTTCTTTATACAAGGAGTATTTTTTACAAGCGTACAAACATAAATAGGGAAATTTTTATATTTTGCTATATTTAAATTGCACCTTATTTACCGCATTAAAAAAACAAACTACATTATGCAAAACCTTTAGAATAGTTTTCTTTCAACTAGGATAATTTTTCATTGCACCGAATAATATTAGTCTTTGACTCTTTTTTTGAAACGAAATTAAAAACAAGATTATTATATAGACAATCTATCACTACTACATGAGTTTATTTTACTTTTTTTATTTTAAATGGATAATAAGTGGTGGTATTTATGGAGGCTTAGAAAATGGGTTAGGGGCAATAAAAAACTTTAAAAAAAATTCGATCACTCCCTTGAAGTATTATGGACATTTTAAAAGTATTTGGAAAATATAGCGGTGAATAAGTTAAAAAATGGTAGGTATTCACCTTCACAGGCTTAGATAACATTTAATAGACCAACTTGGATTATTTTTTGAAATTTTTATTATATATTTTATGTATTAAAAGCTAAATATTTTATTTATTCATACTAGAAAGAAAGAAAATCAATATAAATATGGTACAAAAAATATAATCTGGCATGAATTATCTTTGTGAGGAACGCACATTCAAGCTCAAATAACTATTCAAATAAGATTTAATTTTATTATTTATATTTCATTTAGGCTAAATTTTGAATATAGCGATGATTTAAAGTTATTTTTAAATTTTATTTTGATAACCAAGATTTAATTATATTTATTTTTGAAATTCGATATACAAGTTTGTAAAGATATTTTTATTCTAAAAAAGAAAAAAATTATAACCTAATATTAAATCATTATATTTAAAACCACTCAATTATTTGATGGATTATTTAATTTTCAAATAAATCCAAACCTAAAAATATATGTAATTTTATGCGTAAAAATACTATTTTCTCAATTAATAAATTTCTTATAGACATAGCTTATTTTTATAATTTTTTTTGGAATTTTTTGAAAATATTTGAAACAAATTGATTTGGTTTTATTTATCTATAAAATATTCAATCATCATTTTTTATTCATTCCAAAAAACTAAATAACTTCGTCTACCTAATTTAATGTAAATTAATCAAAAATGGACTAATAAAATGGTACAATTATTGGCTTTATTTTCATATTCATCTGAAATTGCTTAAAATATCCTATTATATGCCAAATCAGTCGATTTTTTTATATTCAGTCTACTCTTAACCAATTTTAGCGAAAATTAAAAGTTAAAATATTATAAATTTAGATTAAATTTGCAATGTTATCTATTGCAGCAAAAACTCAATAAAAAATAATTTTTATCAAATAAAAATAAAAACTTGACTAAAAAAATCAATTTATTCTATTGATCGATTATTATTATTATTATTATTATACAGGCATTAAAATTTTCATTGAAATAATACTTGGAAAATCGGTTAGTAGTTTTTACTCGGCTATAAAATATAATTCAATATTTTATCGTAAAAAAATTATGCAAGAATACTCATATTAAGCCATTTATCGAAAAAGCGACGAAAAAAAACTAGAGTAAACATAAAAAAAATTCAGCATAATGAAAAGTATAAAAATAGCAAAATAGGAGCGATTTATTATTATTATTATTCTAGTTAATAATGTAATTTTTAAAAAAAATTGCTAAAAAATCGTTTTTCTAAAATTTTTGAATAATTACTTTCTTATGGTTGGAAATCAGATGTTTGGACAGAATTTGTTTAAATTTTTTTAATATTAAATTTAATATAATAATAATAAAATTAATAGAAATTTCTTTAACTTTTATATTATATCATAAAGATAGTCTAATAATCTTTTAATCCCCCGGTAAAGTTATATTAGTATCAGAAGGAAATGGTATTACCAAGCTTTAGAAATGGAGTATAAAAAAATCTTACATAAAATCTAATACACATAAATAAATAAAAACACCCAAAAAAGAAATCAGCTTCGAGTTATTATTCGTGCTTGATACACATTAAAATAACCTTATGTTGTAAAATTGTAATTTTTCTACTCTTATTTTGAGAATGCGTATATTATGATAAATTTATACAGCTTATTTGCGAGTTTTTCTGTATAAAATTTCATAATATAAATGAAGAGTTATTGAATTTGATTGAAAAAATAGCTGTAAATGTAATATAAAGTCTTGTATTAAAAATTATTCATCAGCAACCACCAATGATAAATATATATAATCACACTTATCACCCAGTACATGTTTAACTTTTATAAAAAGTTTACTTAATATAATGTTCTTAAGGCTACCTCAATTTTTTATAATTTAAATACCACTCCCCCTTAAGATTTGGATCTTTCTGCTTTTTGATCTGATGAAAGGTGATAAAAACATGATTTCTATTATTTTCTTTCAATTTTAGCAAAAAAATTTAAAAAAATACACAGTATTCATTTTTAGGTGCACAATATGTAATTTAAAGTATAAGTTATCCCAGAAATATTATAAATTAACCTGCTTAACTCAAAAATGAGAAAATATTATCCAATATCAGCAAGATGCAGGGGGTTTTTGCCAATTTTAGGATTCAAAAGTCTATCAATGGTAGCCCCTATCTACTCATACTAACATCTTGTTGAGCTTGGGCTTAATTTATCTCGAAATAAGCTAAAATCGGCTAATCAGAAGGAGCTTAAGGATATTCTCACTCTCCAAAGTTATAAGAGAAGCATACCCGAAAAAATATCTTCTATTTTCCAAAACGAATTTAAGTTGGTTAAAGCCACCTTAAACCGTAACTAGCAGCAATATTTTCTAATTATAGGAGCTCCAGTGAAAAAAAAAACATTCTTGGAACTCCTGTGAGATATTTGCTCAAAAAAAAGAGCCAAATACATAATCATTTTTTTATTAAAAGCCCGTTATTCAAATTGGGTTTAGTCAATTTTTATTTGATTTACTCAAAAAATTTCAAGAAGTCGGTCAAAAAGACAGAGGTATGCAAGTTATATGTAGCAGGAAAAATTATCAAAAAGTTATAAGGTTATATGTTTTAATTCCAATGATCTTGCTTTGATCGAGATCTAAGTATAAAAGATACGTATAATACTACATAGATCACAAAACTCTGTTGTGCGAGCAAAAATCTCGATTTGAAAACTTAGAGGGTAATTTAGACATCAACTTTTGCATACTACTTTAAAATTTTAAAGAAAATTTTAAAAATGGTGGAGGCCCGATCCATTAAACTGATGTATACTATAACAGGAAATAGATATCGGATTTTTTCTTTTGCATAATAACCAAGTTGATGAGAAGATTAAGAGGGGATAATAAAAAAATCTGTTGGAAATTCTTGCACAGGGCTCCTTGTACGCTATTAGCTGTCTTTATAATATACTAAAAACCAATTATTATCACTTTACAAAAAACCCATTTTACCAGCATTATAAATCATATATATTGATAAATAAATGCAAAATAGTTTTAATATCACTATAAAATCAATTTACAAATAATCTTACGTATTTATAATCGATATTTTTTTGTTTAAGTTTAGAACTTTTCTACACTAATGATTTATTAGTTAGGTCCTGAATTTGAAATGAAGGTGTGGCTTTAGATACTTGAATATTTTTAAAAATAATGAAACAATATTATGCCAATAGGAAGTCCCTAAATATTATTTTATCTAATTAAAAAAACTTTATGTATTTATTTCTTAAGTTTAGATATTTTTATTTATCATTCCAAAAAAAAAAAAAAAAATTCATGCTCTAATATATGAAAGAAATTTTAGAAAAAAAAACAAAATAGAGGATTCAAAGTAAAGATATATTTTTCTTAGCATTGAAAATATTTTATATATTACGAATTTTTATTTTAGTGTGTTTTGGGAGTTTTATTGATACATAATTAATTAATTTATTAGTTAGTTTTTAGAGAAACTTTTTTTACATATTTGAAAGGTATTCTGTGTATCTATGGTTTTTTATTAAATCTAAGTATCTTTATTTAAACTAATACGATTCATATATCAAAAACTTAAATAAATAGACATTTTTTTATTATTTTGAAGCATTTAATAAATTTTATTAATCGGTATTGAGGTGATGTGATAGATTCTGTTAGGATATTGGATATTAAAGAAATATATATGTTTAAGAGCTTAAATTTTCAACAAAACATTTTTTATTATTATTGTTTTTGTAGTTGTTTTTTTGTCATTTTTATTATTTAAATTTTTAAATTCTTTCTCCTTTTCTATAAAAATTCCACAATGATTTTCTTATTCTTTTTTATTGCAGCTATTAATTCAACAAAACATAAAGATAATTTAAATTTAAATATATATAAACTAAATATGAAAAAAAAATTAAAAGAAAAAGCATCATAGAACATAGATGTTTGGGAAAAAATCATTCTTGAATTGCTAAAATCAATTTAAATGATTAAAATTGCCCATATAGTAGTATTGGTATAAACGTTAATTACTGTCGGAAGCAGATTCTCTATACCAGTTAGACTGGTACACATCCTCGCTCCTAAACTGTTTTTGTGCAGCTAAAGGTGAGGCAACGCTGAGAAATCTATTACTAGTAGACTCTTCGCCCTCGCCCAGCAGAGAACTTAGGGCAGGTATAGCTCCCTTACTCCGCCTATCTACACTTCGCCCGTTGCTCCCTGTACTGACAAAACTAAGTGTTTGTACAGCCCCCAAGGTAGGAATAATAGGCCAGAACCTTACCGGGGGGATGGGACCGGAACTTAACGAAAGTCCCAGTAAAGAAGATAAAATATCCTCCATAACTGGTTTTCCCGCTAAGTCAGCCGATGGGTCTAAGTCGCCACTCAACTCAAGGGCTTCTATAGAGATCGAAGCCGAGACTTCACTATCCCTATCTTCCGCTGCATCTAGCCAAGCGTCTACCTCCGGGGCAAATCCATAAGGATAAGCACCGGACTCGACCAACTCATGGTTGCGCATAACCATGACCATAGACCTATATGAAATATAACCTTCACTAAACGATAAGTAACTACTAAAACGGACTTAAGGGTTACTGATCCCAGTCCACGAATAACTATAACTAATAATAAACAAATAAATACGGAACTGGTAAAGTTAACGACGAACAATATAAAAAAATGATTTCTATTCAATGAACAAAATAACTAACTAGACTATACTAATTAAAAACGAAACCAAAAGAGTCCTTAAGCGTTATATGACTTTCAGACTATAAAAAGGGCGTAGTTCCACCTAGGACGAAAAAGCGCGACCTACCTCTTTATCACCAAATTAATAATTTTTCATGTTTTCTATTAATATACGCAAGCTTTTTCGGTAAAATTTTTCCTAGTTGTTTATTTTATAGAATTTTTTTAATACTGTATCAATTTAAATAATTATTAATAAATCATCATATTTTTTATCTGTCTAATTTCCAGTATTAAATGAGTAACTCATAAACCAATAAAAGAACAAATTTTTTATATTTTCTGCAAAAATTAGGATTACTCCAATTTTATCCCATTATTCTTTTAGTATGTGAACATATCTGAACGTTGAAAATTTTTTTACGCCTTTGCAAAAAAACATATTTTCAATTTCACCAATTTACGCAATTTTATAGTTTTTACCAATTAATATGACAAAAAAAAATTAAATATTTTGCACAATATTTTTTTGATTTTATTGGTGAATAAATTTATTTTTATCAAGTAAAATTATATTCTACCTTTACCAGCGTATAATTTGAAATATTTTAATGCAAAGAAAACCAACAAAAAAACAAAAACGACCAAGTAATGAAAGTGAACTTAAATATTATATAAATTTAGATTTATTTTGGAAAAAATTGAGCAAAATTTAAATTTTTACAAATAAGAGTAATTGTGTGCAAATTAGCTGAATTTGAAAATTTATAATTTTAAAAATATGAGAATTTGTATTTCATCTCTTGAAATATTTCAGATTGTTTTTTGTTTGAAGTAAGGTCCTTCTTAAGTCTGTATCATAAATAGGTTATGGTTCGATTAATATTTTTTCTCTTCAATTAATAATTTATTTATTAATTGATTTTTTAAATTCGATTAATCTAGGCTAAATGCCGTGTTTTTGATCAATAGTTTAAACAAAAAAAAAATAGTAATTTGGATAAAAAAATTATTAACAAAAAAAAATCATCCAGTATTATCGTATAACCCAAAAACGGTACTATTTTTTTTATCAATAAGATTCTTTTTTTAAAAAGGTGCTAAAACTGAAACAAAATTTTAGCAGCTATATTTAATTAATAATGAATAAAAATAGGATTTTATTTTTACTAATAATATTAATAATTTCCACAAATTAGAGACGATAATAACGACCAATGAAACGCCTGTAATTTTTATAAAAAACCATTAATTTTTTTGAAAATTTGTACGATTTATTTTTAATTGGTTTTGGCTGAAAATAATTAAATGACCGTGTCCTAATCATAAACTTAATTGTATCTATGGGTTTAATTTTTTTACTACTTATGTTATTTCAATGGGATTTAGTTTAAATCAATCATTTTTTAAACATTTAAAAATTATGCACACCTAGCATTTTTGTTTGTTTTTGTTTTTTAATCTGTCTTGAAGATATAAAAACGAATTATTGAATTGGGGATTAAACCTAAAAAAATACTAGATATTTTGTATATTTTTTATTGATTATTAATGGTAAAAAATATCATCACTGCGCATATGTATTTCAAATTTAATCTATATTTAAATTAAATTAAATTAAATTAAATTTTTATTAATTACCAATATATCCAATATAGTTTCGATATTTTAGAAATTTAAAACAGGAAAATAGGTGTATATTTATTCGAGATTCAGAACTAACGATGAGAAAAAAAATAGATTTTTTTTTGAGATGCAGATTTAAGTCACATCCTAATGTAACTTTATAGAATAAATTATTAGTATATTTCCAAAAAAGCAAAGTGATAAAAATAAAATATAAAAGTTGCAACTCTTAAAAATAAACTCCAATATATATTTTATGAGTTACTGTGAAACTTACTTGGATTTGACCCTTTTTTCGTCGAATATATTTTTAAACTACTTTGAACCGATTTTTTGGGTGATATTTTTAGGCAATGAAGATAGAATAATATTGATAGAGAATAATGAAAAATTCAACGATTAAAATTAATCATTAATAACCGTTAAAAATGCTAATTATATTTTTAAAATAACCAAAAATATTGTTTGTTATTTTTTAATAGCGCCCTAATAGTTGAGCTGCACAATCAGTTCATTAATAGGGATTTTATAGTAAATATTTACTTACAATGATAAAGAAATCCAATTAAAAAATCACACAACTGAATATCCTAAAATCCCAACCCATTCATTTAAAATGTGCCAATTATTCACTAAAAGTGATTTTTTTTCTTAAAAAAAGTGGCTCATTCTTGAATGGAATCAATTATTTAGAAATAAATAATTTGCTATCTAATAAAATATTTATTAAGATTTACCTTGAATTATTAATTATTAACTCTAAATTTGGTTATTAACTTTTATAATATTTAATATGTGTCTGAATCGATTAATAACTCCAGCTATTAATTAATAAAATCAATTTGGTGATATAATTTGTTTAATAAATAAGCCCTAATACTTAAAATTTGACCAGTATTTACTAATAAAAATACATTCTAAAATTATTTGAAAATATCCAACAATCAATGTTTTATTCGATATAATAAATTATCATTCTTATATTCAGCCATAAATTTGCAAAAATTTACATTTTATTTACCAATGATAAATGCTTTTTAGGTTTTTCTAAGCCAGAGTTTACTTTATTCTATTTGAAAATCTTGACCATTTATAATTATTTGAAACGAAAAATATCTTAATTAAAAGAACCATATTTGAATAAAATTTTTAATTTAATTAAAAAATGAATACTTTTTTGTTACCACCCAGTAATTGAGTTAAAAAAAAAAGTATGATGTTCTTTGAAAGTAAATTAAACCAATAAAATACTATATTCTTTGGATTTTTAAATAACATACTTAAAATATTTTAAAATGGTATATATATGTTGCTATAAGGCCTCTAGTAAAATCTTTAATAAGAAAAATTTCGGAGAGGCTTAATTAGTAATTTTTCAGAGTTTATTTTTAGTTTTATTAGAATATGGAGCAGAAATGACATCAATTTTCTTGATAGAATGAGATTTAAACATCAAAAATAAGACTAATTATATTTCATAGTAGATAAAATCAAAAGTAATGATGCCACCAACACCTATTCAGTGTACTCTTTTTGACTATAGGAAAAATAAAATTTTGATGTATTTACTTATTTTTTGTTTTTATGGAATTGTAAATGTGGTTTTTTTAATTAATCCGATAGAAATTAAAATATTATCGGTAGAATTAAGATATTTATAATCCAGTTAAGAAACTGATGAAATATTTCGAAATAACTTGATAATTTTCTTTTCTAAAAAGTGTAACAAAATTTTCTGGCGTTTATAATTTTTTTGTCTCGTAAATTTGGAAATTGGGATTAGCTAATTAATATTACTCAATTTAATATCTCGCCTGAATTTTTTTTTGAGAAAGTATTAATATATACAAGTATTTTCATATTTTAATTGGAGGCTTTTATCATTATAGGTGATATTTATGATAAAATCCCTAATTAATTATTAAAAATTATTTTTTTTAATATCTAAAAACAAAAAAAAATACTTTATATTTGCTAAAAATAATTATTGGGACAAAGTTAGGTATCATTTTTTATATCAGATTAATATTAAATAATTAAATTTTTTATCAGAATTAATAATTTTTTATCATCAATTAAAAAAATTCCATTCTATCACATTATAAAAAATTATAATCAAAATCATATATATACATTTTGTTATGTTATATTGATTTCAACATAAAAAATTTCCAGGATTTAAATATTATAATTATCCAATTATAAAAAAATCCATTATATTAAAATCTCAATTTTTTCAAAAAATATCATATTTTTCTTGAATTATCATGAATAGAATGTGCTTGTTTTTATTTTTATTAATTATGAAATTTATTTTTCAATCAATGTAAAAACGGGCGACGAAAGCTTAGGATAATAATTAAAAAAAAACAAAATCTATTTAGTTATTGCGATATTTTATGATGTATATATATATACATCGAATACGAGAATTACAAAAAAAAATTATTATGGCAATTACATTAAGTTTTTTATACAATTTATGATTATATCTTCCAAAGTTTTACATAATATCTCAAGCCGAAATAGTCTGAAATCGGAAATATTATTTTTATATTAGGATTTAATAAGCAATTTAAAAAAAAACTGTTTGTAAATTTTCAATATTGATCAAATTTGGAGCTATAAAATAAAGCGTACTACTCGATTTAAGTCACATTTAATCTTTAAAATTTAAAAAAGCTTCTAAAAATACCATGCATAATTTTCATCTTTTATAATTTATTGTGCTTTCAGAGGGTAGAATTTTGCACTTTAAAGATTTTAAAAAACACTTTTTGTAGAGTCAGGAGTTTTTTTTTATTTTTAATACAGATTCCCTTTTCGATAATCTTTCAAAATGCCACTGGTGTATTTTAAACAAATTATTTTTTTCCTAAATGTAGAATATTGTGATTTTTGTTTAATATTTAGATATTTTAATTTAATTTAATTATTTTTATTGTATTAAGTAACACCAATTGACATTCCTGAATTTATTTAAGTCTTTTATAAAAAAAAAATTAGTTGGTTTTTTTTATCCAACGAAAAAATAGTTAGTTATTATTTTCAAGAAAAATCGTTTTATCCGCAATTTATCTCAAAGAATTATTAGATGTTGTATATGATACTTTGAAAATTATCTGACTCAATTTAATAAAAATTTCAGTGGTTTTATTACAAGTTTAATTGAGCTCAAATTATTGATATCATTAATAGTCAATAAACATTTTACACTTATAAATTTTTTTAGTTTTGTCATTATTGGGGTATCTAATCGATTAGAAAGCATCAAAAAGATTATAATTCCTATCTGAAATTCTCTTAATATTTTTTTTTGAAAATTCATACATATAATTAATCTTTATTATAAGTTTAAATATTGGTATTTATTTGGCAGTTTTCTATTTTTAACAAAACAGAGGATCAGATACCGGATAAATGCATATTACTTCATTTGAATTTATTAAGTAATTATAAAAAATATTTAATCTCCCTGCTATTTTATTAGTTCTGATTAAAAAAAACTCAAGATAGATCAATAAAAATAAATGTTCTGCAAAAAATGGCCTTGAAGTTCTAAGGCTGAATAAATATACAGAAAAATTTACATATTCTATAAAATGTAGTTGAAATAAAATAAACCATAATTTAAGGTGGTTTATTTGCAAAATAGATATATTTTAGTACCATATTTATATTAATTTAGAGCTTAAGAGATATTTTAAATATCTAAAAAATATATTATGATTATTAAGCCCACCCAAACCCCTCAAATTCTAAGTTATGTAATGCCATGCTTATATCTTTGTATTTTTTGTTGCACTCAAAAATAAAAAAATTGATAAAACTATTAATATAATTTTTTTTAAAATTTTTTTTTGGTTTAACCTCATAAAATTTATCAACTTTATTGGGATTTGATTTAAATTTTATAAGTAAACTTTTTTTTACCGGTATTTTATAATTCTTGGTTATATGACCAGTTTTATGTTTATTATTTTGGGGTCTGGTCTTAAAGTAATTAAAGTTTGATATTCTTTTTTGATATTTATCAATACTTTTAATCTAAATTTTTTAAATTAAACAAATCTAATTGATATTTTGTGTAATCATTACCGTTAAATTTTACTCTTAATTAAAAATTATAATTATTATTTTACTATTTATAAAAAATACCACTTTAGTGGTATTTATCGGTATTCTTTTTGCACCAGTGATTTTTAATTTTTTTAAACGAACAAGTTAGTAATATAACTTAAAATTATATACAACCTCAGTTTTTTGTTTTTTTTTCGTATCACGGAATTTTATTGTAAGATAACGTCATTAAAAAATATACTAAAAAAATATGAAATAAAGAAAAAGTCGTATAGAAAAGACTATTATCCTAACTACAATAAGCTCCTCTGCCGGACTAACGGCTGCGTACCTACGGGAAAAGGGTATAATATACCAACCGAAAGAACCCATCTGGAATTGCTTCAAGTAGGTGTATGACTGAGGTTACGTGCAGTCATGAATTAAATTCTTTGTCAACGAAAAATATATCATTGAAGCTACTGAGCTCCTAGTCAGAGTCTACTTCTAACAGGATTAGTAAAATTAGGCTCCTACCCAAACGTGGGTTTGATCGACATGGCTTTCCTACAAATAGCTGTTAGACGCTGAGATCCGTCTGACTGTCGAACGCTGGACTTGTGCACTAGACTATGTCTCAGCTGTGCTAAACGACCGGTTCCTCCTGTTTCTACATGGTCTACTTCTGGAATCGCTGTCCTCCGAATCGCTGTGCGCTGTCTCCACTATTCCCAACCA
>LSSL01006908.1:0-14326 GCA_001953115.1 Smittium mucronatum | reverse complement strand
GAACCTTTATATAACAAAACTTCTATTTTTTTAAAACTGACTTGGATTTATAGTAATTAATGTTCAATTTTATTTCCACTCTATAAAAAATGAATAAATAAGACAAGCTAATACTCTGACTCATGATTATAAGAGTTTTGATATATTAATATTCAAATAATATCATTTATTATAATTTTCCTGTTTATAATATTTATATTATCAAGCGAAGTTGTAGATTAAATTATAAATTTATGTTATAATAATATATTTTAAAGTTTTTATTTATCGTTTAAAATTTAACTTATATAATTAAATTAGATTTTATTTTAAGCTTTGTTATTGATGGTGTATAAATAGTTTCGATAAATTGAGAAAAAAATATATTATATTTACAAAAATAATTAAATTTTTTTTAGTTAATCCGGAATTCTGTATATAGGTGTTTTAAAAAAAATTACCATTATCTATTAAATATTTATGTAAAAAAATCGCTTTGATATAAAAACTTAGAATCTTTTATCATATTACTTCAAGAGAATAGTTTCAATTTTTTTATAAATTTTTTTTTATTAAGTTCAATATCACTAAATACTTTTTTTCGGAATATTAAGAAATTGGGAATATTAAGAATATTATTATGGGATATTTCTCATTTTTAAAAAAGGTCCTATCAATAAAAATTGTTCATAGTTTTTAAATCATAAATTCGATCTGAGCATTCTATTTCTCGAATTTAGGTTATATATTTGTTAGGAATTTGATTAATTATAATTTTTTTAAAAAATATGTCGTATTAATAATTTTTATGGGTGAAATAAGTAAATCTAATTTGAAACGCTTGGAAATATGATAACTGATAAAAAAAATTTAGATAATAATTCTTTTAAAGTAACCATATCTATACTTCAAAGTTATTAATTTTTATTTAAATGTAAATTTTTTTAATAAATTTAAAATTTTTAACAATATTAGATATATATAGCGGAAAAATGCATGGGATTGGTAATTGTATAGTTTAATCTTAAAATAACACATTATGTATACCAGAGGTTTAAATTTTTTTTTTTTTTAATTTACTTATTTTTATTAGACAATTACTTACAATATTTACGAAAAAAATGATTCTTTCAAATTCCATTTTTTTAAAAGAGTTAATTAATAAGACATAAATAAATATTGTATATTATTATATAATAGATTATACCGCTTTAAACAATTTTTTAAAAAAGTAGACCCTTAAATATATTTATAGCGATATTAAATGATTTTAATTTAATTTAAATAGATGTTATATCTTTTTTAGTAAAAAAATGTATATAAGAATTCGGTATTAATTTTTTTCTATCAAAATGTGAAAATATTATCTAATGTTTTGGATATTCATTCTGCTTGAGGAAAATACTATTTTCAATATTTCATCCATATCATAAATCTAATATCGAAAATATTATTATAATTTTGATTGTTATATAATCTATTAATAGTGCAAATCAAACTTTATTGTGGAGAACTATATTAAAATAGATGTTTTTAAATTAAAAGATGATACTGATAAAAATTTGATTAGATAAAAATTTTGTGATTAAAAGAATTTCAGATTTTAATGAATCCAAAAATAAAAAACTATATTAATATGCTTTCTTGTAATTTCATAATATGGGAGATATATAAATAATATTTGAAGACCACATAATTTAAATTTATAATAATTTAAAATTTTAATACTAAAATATGGTTTCTAATCACTTCCATTTACCATAAATCATCAATATATTATAATTATTGATTTATTATCAAAAATGTGCTCTAAAACTAATTTTATTTTGATTTATCTACACATAAATATTATAAGTTAAGACAAAGTATAATAATTATAAACTTAATAATTAAATCGCCGTTATTTTTCGATGCATCTTTTGATAAAATTTATTATTTTTATTTAAACATTTTTTAAAATGATGAATGATATATGAATTTTTCGAAATTTAATATAATAAATTAAAATATAATAGTAATTGTACAAAAAAGCTCTTGATGAATAAAAACATTTTTAATAAATTTTATTGAATTTTATCGTTAGAATTATTATAATTTATGCCTTGGTTAAAAAACGAACAATCCATAAATTTATTTTAAATTAAAATGTAAATTTAAAATAAATTAATAAGACTATTCAAAAAAATTTAAGGCTTAAATTACAATAAAAATGTTTATATAGTTTGAGTTAAATATAAAATAAAATTTTGTAACTATTTTAATTTAAATTTCAAAAATTAATAAATAACAAAAATTTATCGGATAAAAATTATATTAATTATAAATTTCTTATTTTTAAAAATAAAGCTATATTTTATAGCTAGTTGATCTAACTTTCGGGGTTTTATAAGTTAATAACATATCATTTTTTAATTATGTTCTAGGAATCAAATTATAAAGTTTATATCCTTAATTTAAATTTAGATGAATTTAAAAAAATAAATTTTTTAAAATTTATTAGACTTATTTGAATTTAAATTAAATATTAAATTAGGATAAAGTAAAGAATTCGAAATTCGAAGAAGATTTTCATAATATCTATTTTTCAAAATATCAATTAATACAAATTTAAATTTATTAGTTTATTAATAATAAATTACTTTAGCATTATTTTATTATTCTCGATTAAATTTATGTTAATTCAAAAATAAACGATGACAGATAAAAATGTACCAATTCAAAATCGAAAAAAAAAATCCGATCTTAATAAATTAGTTTTTTTAATATTTAATAGTATGATATTTTATTTTTCTAATATCTTTATTATTATAAATTCTGTTTCTTCAATTAAATATAACGAATTTTTAATTTTTTTTAATTTAATTATTATTCACATCATCATTTTTTGAAAAAATGATAGTTTCTTTCATAGCAACTATGAAATAGATGCATTCTGATAAATTACAATTAAATTTTTGATTTATGAGTAAAAATTATGGTGGATTTACAGATTATTTTATAAGCAGCCAAATTATAGTGTTTGATGTTGATAGTTTATTTTTATATGTGAGGATACTTAATATAGATTGAAATTGCCTTTTAAATAAACTTGCAATTTTATCAAAATCCTTCAAAATATTTCAAATTTGTAAACTACAGCTAAGAAATCTATTATGTTAGTGGTTAGTTTAAACTTATAAACAAAAAAAAAAGTGTTATTTAATACTTATTAAAATGATAGTAAAACTAGTGTGTATATTCGTTTCATATTGACCTCTTTTCGTATAATACTTAAATATCAACGATGTAAATTAAAAAAAAAACGTATCTTAAGAAAAACTCAAATTTTTATCATTCTCGTTAAATTTTATATTCAATAATTTTACATAATTTTATATTTGCACTCAACTGGTTTTTAACTTTTAAATTGTTATTAAATCTGATGAAATCTAAGTCGAATATAATAATTAATAAAAAATATTAATATAATTCTTGAAATTCAAATACTCTTTCAAAAATAATTCTCAAATATCATACTTAGATTTGAATATGCATAATATTAATATTAATACTTTTTATTTTAAAACAGAAATTTAATTTTTTCATAAATCATAATAACTATAAAAATGTACAACGAAAAAAAGCTTAAAAAATAAGATATATATTATTTATTGCACTGTTAAACCTTGCTCCTCTTTAAAATGAGAGATGGTTTTTAAAATTTATCAGATGATATATGAAGAAAAATAACAAAAATACAATTAATAGAAAAATTTTAAATATTTTTTGAATCCAACAAATGAAATTTATAAAAAATCTAATGCAAAGGTTTTTTTATAAAGTGAAGTTAATTGAATTATTAATTTGATTATTAATTTCATTTTTTACATCGTTATTGTACATATAATTTTAAAAAAAGCATTTAAATAAAATATTAATCAAGTTTGAGATTTTATATATGATGAGGCTCTTCAAATTCAGTAGAAATTTCTGCACAGATTGGTGGTTTTAGAATTTCCCAACAGGCCCTGAGCTCTAAGGTAAATTTCCTCTCTTAAATTCATTAATATCTGTGGCATATATACTATTATATTTAATTTTCTTTTTAATTGATGGATTACGCGTGATATTATTTTAAATAGTTTATTATGTGGGTTTAAAAACTAGATTTTTTTTTTTTTATTATACTATTTTTTAGTTTTTTTGGGGAGGGGTTATGTCTGTTGTCTGTGTTATAAAATTGTTTAAGCTTGTAGATTATAAGATAGTATATTGAAGTTACAAATCAATGACAAATTAAATAAAAAAATCTTCAAGTTTCATCAGACGTAAACAGAGAAAGTCAAAAAAATATTTTTTGGTTTTACAAATTTTAATTCTGACAAAAAAATTATATAAAATATAAATTTTTGTTTAATACTCAAAACTTATCCCCGTATCGAAAATCTGTTTTTCTTGTATTAATCCAAGTTATGACAGCTCTTATTCGATATAACGTATCAAAATTATAGCTTAACAAATCGGTTTGTTATTTGTTTATTCGATTAAATTATAAAAATATATATATAGTTTTCATTAAATCATTAAAGATTTAGTTGGATAAGATTTAAACTTGGTTGTATATTTAGAAAAATTAAACAAACTCTCTCTGAATTTAGTGCTCTCTTTCTAATCTAACTCACATGTATATGATATTTTCAATTGAATATAATTAAAATGAATTTCAAAATAAATATTTTATTAGAAGCTTGCGAAAACATATTCAATATTCTGAATATGTAACAAATATAGATAATAAATTTTCTCTAACATAAATTTTAAATTTATCAATTTTTTACCTAATAATAATCACGAAAATTATTTTAATTGAGAATAATAATTTAAATCTTAATGTTTTTTTGAATAAAATTAAAATTTCGATTATATTAGATAGTTTATCAATTCATTAAATAGTTAATATTAAATTCTAGATCAATGAATATCTTATTTAATAAAAGAGTAACCCATTAAAAAAATAAAAACTTAATTTTTTGAAAAATTAATACTTTATCCATTTAATTTGTGATAAAATATTTAAAAATTTAAACATTTTTTTAAATTTAGTATTAAGATTTAAAATTAAGGGTAATATTTAAACATTATTGATTTTAATATTTGATTAATTAGCAGATTGAAAAATTTCTTTTTCATGAAAAAGTCATAAAATGAATTCTCGAAAAAATATTTCAAACTAAATTGTCAATTAGTCATAAAATCAAAGATTTTATTAAATAAAATAAATTTAAACCTAATTGATTGATTTTTTTACTATTTATTCGATATAAATAAAAATAAAACTAACTAATATAAATGATTATTTTTCGGTAGATTTTTTTAAACATAAATAATATTTTAAACTCAATGAAATTAAATATATATATATATTATTAATAATTTATACTTATTGATTAGTTCAAAAGATTTCTAATCTTCATAAAATATTTTTTTTTCAACGCTAAAATTGATATTTTATATATTTTATAAGGTTTATGTTATTGGTAAAAATTAATATATTTAAAAAAAAAACATTATGAAAGGCATTTTTAGTCAAAGAGAGTTTAAAAAAAATTGTTTTTTATTACTGTGTTGTTCTAGAAAAATATCATTTCATAATAAGGTTTCTATCAAAAAAGGAATTAATTTATAATCACTAAAAATAGTTAAATTATAAAAACTAGTGATTTTTAAGTGAAAATAATATTAAAATTAATAAATTTTGTATGGAATAAAGTTTAAATTTAATATGATGTGAAATCATGATTATAAATTATTTATCGGTGGAATGAAGAACATATATCATTAAAAAAAATATACAATAATATTAACCAAGTGATTTTGATATTGGTTTTATTAAAAAATTATCAAATTATAGAAATTTTAAAATAACTTTTTTCATATCTGTTCATGATAAAAAATTATTTGGTAGTTTTTGAATTTAATTTATTTTATTATTCAGATTATTTTTACGTAAAAAAAAATAGTAAATAATAAATCTAACTTGAATCAAAATTTTACCGATTTTATCTTACAATTTATTAAGTTTTTATTGGCTTATTAAGTTTAAATTATTATTTGTTTAAACTTACTATTAATTATGAAAGATTTATAAAATTTTGAAAAAAGAATTAAATATATATGGAAGATTTTTGAAGTAAGTTTCAAAAATTAACTTTTTTTTGAAAATTTTATATTAGATAACTAATAAAATATATAGCTAATCTAGCAATGATAGATTAAAAAAAATTTTTTTTTATTAGATCAAAATTAAATATAATTTAACCAAATTTCAACTGATTATATTGTAAAATTCCTTTATTTCTTGAGAAAAATTCAAATTAATACTTAACTTAAAATGAATTTAGTATAGTATTATAAAAAATTAATTTAATGGTGTCTTCGTTAGTTATTACTAGTTAGAATATTTTCAGTGATATATACGATAATTTTTTTTTATTGGAGGTAAATATTAAACTCCCAGAGTTAAAATTACTAAATATTTATTACTATCTTTGCTTTAATAAATATTTTATTAAATGTTGCGTTTGATAAAATTAAGCAAGTTTGATCTAATTTTGAGAATTATTAATATTATTTGTTTTATATATAAGTTGGAGGTGGGGAGCGGGAGGTTTAAAAAATGAGTTAAGCAAATATTATTTTTTAACTTTGAAAATCTACTGATAAATTAAATTTGAATTCAAAAAATTTTATAAATATTTTAAAGATGTTAGTATTATTATTTTATAAAAATCTGCAAGTTCGCAATTTTTTTATATTTTTTAAAAACAGATAGTTTTTCTAAATAACTTGTACATATTAACAAATATAGAATTAAATTGCAATATTTTATTAGAAAATTTCTAAAAATATTAATTCAATATGATAAGATTAAATATTATTTGTATTTTACGGTTATAAAAATACAATTTTATTAAATTTTAGACAATTTTTTCTAAATAACCTGTATATATTAAATAAATGTTTTTTTTTTTTGAAAATCAAATCATTAAATTAGTACTTTTCAAAATAGATAGCTATTATAATCGTAATTAGTTTCGTTTTTTTAATTTTTGATACTTAAAATTACGAATTTATGCAAAAAGTTCAAATAAAAAACATTTTCTAATAATATTATTAAATTTGCTTTATTTTGAATTATATAATTTGTTTGATATTTTTTTAATTAGTTATTTTTTTTTACAGAAATAGACAAAAATTTCGCTCAAAGATAAATACTGTTATATTACATATTAATTTAAACTAAATAATTCATAAATAAACAATAATATGTGAAAATTTACCATCTATAAACAAACTAAAGATTATGGTTACTTTAATTTTTTATTCATTTATTTAAGTTATTATATTTGTTTTCCAATTCCTATTATAAAGTTAAATAAGTGTTTTAATAAAATATTGTAGCTAAAAAATTATGAAAAAAAGTAAGATAGGATATCTAATGAAAGAAGAATATTAAATTAATTTATAAATAATTATATTAGGTAATTATATAATTTTAAGTAGAATTTGTTCAAATAATCCGAAAAATATTCATTCTGTTATAATTAGCCAAAAAAGATCAAACAAATAATATAATTAAAATAATTATTTTTTATATTTATTGATTATCAATATAGTATTTTATTTAGAGCCTGAAATATTTGATTTGGTTTTTTTGTTTCCAAGTATGAAAAAAAAAAAAATTTATTAATAATCAATTCTAATTGGGAAGTTTTTCAAATCTAGTTTCAAAAAGAAATAACTTAGAATATATACAACATTCTTGAAATGTTAATTTTACATAGATGATTAACTTATTTCTTATATATATTTAATTTGAAATAATAGATTTAATACCCAGATTTACTTATAAAAATCCCAAATCAAAATGATATGTCTTATTTAAATATTATATAGAATATTTATTATTATAAATATTTGACCAAAACCCATTCTATTATTTTTTTTATGGTTGATTATTTTTAAAAAAATAAACTAAAAAATTAAAACCATTGAATATAAGTAATAAGAAAATATTTCATTAAAAAATAAGTCGATATTTTAGTAGATTTTTATTTTTAAATCATAACATAATCAAAAAATATATGTATTTGATTTTCTATAAATATATTATAATTTATTACATAGGATATAAAGTATGCTTTAGGCCTCAAATATATACTTAAAATATCAAACTTGCTATTACTTTCTAAGAAAACAATTACTAAATTTATTATCAGAAAAAGATTTAATAGATTTAATAAATCTATCAAAATTTCAAAATTTCATTTACTGATGATAGCTTGTATATTAATATATATATAGGTTAATTAAAATCAAAGATAATAAAGTAAACCCACATTATAAATCAAATACATAGATTTTTTACTTTGAAAATCTATTAGATATTCACTATAGATAAAAAGGTTAGATTTATAAATACTAATGCACATCATCAAAGCTGATTAAAAATGTTCGTATTTTTTTAAATTCATAATAAAATATTTATTTGTTAAAAGTTCAGCGTAACCTTTCATCAAATCTAATATAATCAATTTTCAATTTTTAATAATAGTAATAATATTTAACAAAAAAATTATCAATTTATATTCTTTTAACTATAAATGGTATTTATTAATTAATGGTAATAAAATTTAATTGATATATTAGCTATATTTTCATTATGTTTCGCATCATTGTGCAGAATATATGATTATACTTATACTCAAAATATTATAAAAATTTTATAAAACAATTTTATTAAGTACTTATAGATAAATTCATAATTTATTATTGATTGATATAATAGCATTTGTCAAAAAAAAAAAAAATTTAGATTCATTGTATCGTTCAGTATATTTAATTTGTTTTTAAACTTTTAAAATGGGTTTTTTTGATTAGTATAGATGAAAAATAGTATCTGAGTTATTTAAATTATAAACTATAGCTAATAATAAATTTTTTTAAATTAAAGCATGTATAAATATAATATATGATAATATATGATATTTATTTTATAAAGTAGAAGTGAAAAGAATAAAAAAATAAGTCTAAAGTTAATTTACATAAATTTTCTGACAAATTTAATTGTTTTAATGTCTTCATTATATAACATCTAAAAATAGTTTCATAAATTAAAAAATAAATATTTTCTGCTATAAATTTATCACAGCAAAAATAATCCCTAAGGAAAAGACAAAATATTTTCTGTCTAAATAGCTTGTTGAATGGTTTCAATTGCTTTTAATTTTAGATCTCTTATTTTTAATTTATATTATAATAGCATTGTCATATTGATACCATTTTTCTAATTTAAAAGTATTTTTTTTATAAATTTTGAATAATAAGGTATATTTTCTTCTATTTTAAAAATATTTAGCCAATATTTTTTTTATAAACCTAATACCAATTTGTACTTTTTATTATATTCCCTTTAAATCAATTATTATTTCAGTTATAAAATATATAAGTTAATTATACAAACTGCAATCGATAAAAAATAATTTTTTAAACTGGTTTTAGAGTGAATTAGCTTATTACAGATACCAGTAATATTTCTATGATAAATAAATTAAAAAGTTAATATTATTGTTTTCAATTTATAATTCTGTATATTACATTTATTAATTTGAAATATTTAATGTGTCATTTAGCCCAAATTTATCATAATAAAATTTCAGAATCAACAGAATAGGATTCTTGCATAAATTAATAAACAGTACTACATATGATATTAATTGGATAAATATATAAAATATTTTCATATTTTACATGTAGGTCTTTTTTACATAAAATATAAAAAATTTATTAAAGATAAAAACTCTATATATTATTAGTAACAAAAAATAGGCAAAAAAAATGAAATTCAAATTTTATTTTTATAAAATGTTTAATTATTTTAAAATTAATATAAATTGAATTAAACGAAAATATGTATGGATGATCTCGAGATTGATGTGTGTTATAAATATATTTTAAATTGTTTTTTATAAATATAAATATACCCATTTCTAAAGAATATCGAATTTTTCATTATTATATTAAGTCAACGGATTAAATTGATAATCATAAAAAAAATTTAAGTATTTTTATATCACTCTGATTTACTGCAAAAAAATCTATTCAAAAATACAATTGAAAATAAGACCATAATTAAATTTTATAGAAAATATAAAAAGAATCAATGAAAAATTATGATGAAAAATTATTCTAATTATTATTAGGAAGATTATATTTCTATGTAAATAATTAAACGAATAAAATTTGCTGTAAAATAATAAATAAGATATGTAAATAAAATAATTATTCAAAGATATATCCTCTTATAAATCAGATTCCGATAAAAATGTCTATAAGATTTTAAAAAGATAAAGAGAAATTTTCTATCACTACTAAAAAATATTATCTACTTGGAGATTTGAATAAAGCATTCTCGAAATTGGCATATAAATTTTTATATTAGACTGTCAAGGATGAATATCATAGAAGATTATCTTGTTAATTTTTTTTTTAATAATTGTGTTTTAATTTATGATGAAACTGGATCTAGATTAATATGGAATATCAATAAAATATGTCTTTAGATGAACATATATGAGATTAATTTCAATAAAGAAACCTTAAAAACAGCTTTTTCTACGATTTTTTACAACATTTTTTAAAAAAGTTGTTTCAGTGTGGTTGAGGGTGATTTTTTAGAGCTTATACAATTTAAAATATATAAAAAAATACTAGAAGAAGTTAGTGAGTTTTTTTAGATAAAATCGACGAAGAGTTTGAAAACAAACATCCATAATTTTATAAATAAATTTTCAATAAAAAATATTAACTATTTATCAAAAAATAGCTTTAATTTAATAAGACAATGTTAGTATATTGGTTAAATATAATTTCTGGATAAAAAAAAGAGTTTTTATGTAAATTAATGTGATTTTTTCCAGTATGATAAAAAATCCAAATAGCACAAACTTATAAAAATGAAAAGTTAGACTGGAAATGGATGAATTTATTAAAAATATAACTAATCTTTTTTTAATTTTCGATAATACTATTAAAGATGAGCAAAAGTGTTTTTTTAAACCAAAATAACGGTATTCATCGGTATTTCCTGATCCTCCATATTTTTTCGAAAGTAAACATTAAAAGAATTTTAAATTAAAAAAACACAATCTATTAATATATAATAGATCTCGGAAAGAATGATGTAGATATTCTGAAAACTATTAATCTTTCTGGCCCCAAATATAATTCAGAAATTATAAGTCTGGTTTTTAATTTAGATTTTTAATTTTATTAGAGAACTATACTGATATATCATCCCACGTTACAATATTATAAAATTCTAAAATTTACATTAATAAATATGAACAAAAAAAGACAGAATAAAAAATATTTTAAATATTTTTAACCAATGTCAAATAAAAAATAGGAAGCAGAAAATATTATCAGAAAAAAATATTCTCAATATTTTTTGTGTTATTATTTCTAAGTATACATGTATAACAAATATTAATTTTATAAGAATAGTTTATTAAAAAATTAAATATATGGTAATATCTAATGCGGAGGATGAGATGAGGAATCGGGAAAAAACTTGCTTATTTAAATATAAATAAATGAATTAATTTATCTTTAAATTAAAAAATATAATTCTTTAACAGGAATCCTGGCTTAAAAACTCTATTTTATATCTAATTTTAGTAAAATTTACTAGCTTTTAATCATTTTTCTGCTTCTTAATAGTGATTTTATTTATAAAAAGTTATCATAGCATAAAATATCTTAATATAATTCCAGGCTTGTAAATAAATGGAAATTAATTTAATTATAAGAAAAATTATGAGCTTAAAAATATCTTATAAAATTAATGAAAAAATTATTTATGAATCTAAACATTTTGCACCTTTTTAAATATACAAATAATATACATTTTAAAAATTTAATATGCTACTATTAATGGGCTCTTTTACTGAATCTCAAGATATTTTAGAATAATTTAATATATAAATATTTTTAAAAAAAAGATACACTACTTCAATTGAAAAAAAATATATAATTGATAATTAAATTAATTTTTCAATAATTTTTTTTTTATTATTTCAAGCCAAAAAGAATCACTTGTACTCTTAATTTTTTCATATTTAATGTGTATTTGTTACAATGTTTGTTAAAATTTTTTTAAGAAAATAAGTGATATTCTATAAATGCTAATTTGAAATAAAATATTGATAAAATTTATTTAATGGGTAAATTTTCAATTTCGCAAAAACATTTCTTTCATATTCTATTAGAAATGTTAAAAAAATTTTAGAGAAATGTTTATACGGTTATTTCATCAAAGTTGCTTAATAATCATCTAAATTTTTATCTCATCAATTATACATTTCAATCCTTATGATAATTAAAGATTATTTATAGATTAATTATTTAAAAGTTTAATGTATAAAAATTTTAGTTAATATATATTTTTTATATATCTATAAATTTAGGTTATATGATACAATAGTGTTTTTTTAAAAAACTAAAAATTTAAGTATACTTTTAATGAATTTTAGGTGTAAACAACAGGAATTATGTTTTGTATGGGGGTCAATAAATTTTCATATGAAAATATTTTAGATATTTGGAAGTGTTTTTTAAAAGTAAACAAACATTTTTATAAATTATTAATTGTATAAGCTTAAAAAAGGATAAATTTTATAGAAATTTAATGGGAAAAATTTGTTTTTTTATTATAAATTTTGGATATAGCAGTTTTTTTATGAAGGTTTTGTAAATATTTTTTTTTGTATGTATATCTTGTAAATAAAAAAATTCAAAATAACGATCAATGTTTTGTTAATGAATTAAAATATATCTAAATTATTATTTATAAAATCTTGTTTGATTCAGTGTTAAATTATCACAGAATCATAATAATAGATTTAAAAATAAAAGAAAATTTTAATAAACCAGACCAAAAATAACATAAAAATTTAATAATTTGTGGTTTTTTTATTATTTTAATCTTAAATAAGTCCTATCAAAAGTATAATCAGCTGTTTAAAATACACTTACTAAACATATAAATTGAAAAAACTTCCATACATATTTTATAATATAATATATCTATTATAATTTAATTAATAAGGGGTACGGATTTGATTTTTTTTATGAATTTAGAGATTTTAATTATCATCAAGCTATTTTGGATGGCATTACTGGGGTTCAAAATTAATACCTTAAATCTTAATAGTAGTAAATTATACCTAAAGACCACAATAACAAGTAGATGTTTGACAGTTATTTAGATATATTACCAGAAATTTTAATTTTGAAATTATTTATTATCAAAACCAGGCTTATATTTAAATGAGATATAAATTTTTTATCCTTAACGTTATTTGAGCCATTATATTTTTTTGACATGAAAGTTTAGGAAAAAGCGAAAAGATTTTGCAGAATAATCGAAAATAAATTGTTATTGTAATTATCAAATTACATAGGTAGATAAATATATTTTGGTATAACGTAAATAAGCAATTTTTGGTCGGTATAAAATTAATCTATATATTTATCCCTATATTTAAACATCTTTTTTAAAATAATCTAAATATAATTATTTTAAAATGAAAAAACTTCTTGTAATTATTTATAGATCTGATTAAAATTTAAATTCCGAGAAATACATTTAAATCTTTTTAAACATTTTTTTAATTTAGATGAATCCTTCTTATCATAAAAGTGAAAAAGTAGATAATAATTATATTTTTTAAACACGAAAGTTGTTTTTATTTACACATAATAAAAAATAAAAAGATGATTTTATGATAAAAAAATTAGATAGTTTATCTTCATTAGATACTTAAATAGATATCTTTTGCCTCAATTAAAACCTTCGTCACCATTTAAATTCCTGAATTTGTCGATAAATTATATAAAAATATTCTTTATGAATATTACTAATTATTAATTTATTAACCGATTTATAATATTTGTAGATTTATTGATTTTGAAACCCGTTTTTGAACATAAAAAATAAATGCATAAAATGATAATTAAATCATTTAATAGCTTACAATCCAAATGTCTTTCCTCATTTATATTTATAAAATTTATATTTCGAGAGATTAAAAACGTTTTATTGACAATTTAAAACAATTTAAAATGGATTAATTTATACTCATTTATAAATAACAGTATTTAATTTTTATATTTATCTAAAATTTATTCTATATCAAATTATATTAGTAAAAATATTAACTTATAATAGACTTTAACAAATTTTTATTTTCAGGTCCGTAAAATGTCCCTTAAAAATCAAAAATAGTATCAAAAAAACTAAGTAAAT